>VWZL01001620.1:549881-578516 GCA_013396915.1 Stercorarius parasiticus
ACAGCACTTCATTCTCCTGTGCTCTAGCATTTCTGAAGAATTTGACCACATTTTTTGGGGGAAAAAAAAATCAAAACTAAAACAAAACAACCTTCACTCTGACCAACTCTGCTAGCTAGTCATTAAAGAGATAAACTTTATAATGCCCATGAAGTGTCCGCTGCAGAAAGAGAACGAAAAGGCAGAAGCATTTTCCATAAGGAAAAATAACCCTTTTCATACATCTGGTTGCAACCATGTCAGCTACCTACTGCTGCCTGCTCCTTCTTTCAGGTTATTGCCCCCAGTAGCCTGGGGGCTCAGCTACTTATCCAAGCCCTTCTTCCACTGTTTTCTGTCAAGCTGAGCTGAAGCAGTAAGGATCACACATTTGTATTTTATGGGGGAAATAACACATCATGAGGTGGTACTGCAGCAAAGTGCCTTGTCCTAGGCATCAAATTCGCAACCCCCTGCCTCTTACTCTTCCCTCCAGAAAACACGGATATTCAGTGCAAGACCTCCTTTGGATCACGTAAAAGACACATCAGAAGAGATACATTATAGAATGTATGCACAATATCTAAAACTATAGGAAGCCATTACAGCTTCACAGTTCAGGAGATTTTATACTTTTCCCTTATGATTTTTCTGCCCTCCGTTACCTTTCCTTTTTAAAATACATATAAAATCCATGATTTCCAAGCAAAAGTTTAAAATATAAAAATTACATGGTATCTTGGTTTAAACATGTAAAAGACAACTCAGATTTCAAAATTTCAAAAACCTCATTAAAGCTTTACATGCATGTTTACTGCTACACTTTTTTATGTGCATAAATACAGGCTGAGATAAGCATACCCATGACAGACTGTGCTAAGGAAGTAACGGGATTCAAAAGACAGATGTTGGAAAAAAGGCAAAATCAGATTCACAATGCACCAGTGCACATGCATTTCTCAAACAGATAAAAAGTATAAATTGGCAACAAATTTTCAGAAGAAAGATGAGGTCAGCTTGCCCTCATGTGCTATTGAATGCTCTCAGTCATGTAAGGCTAAGAATACTCTAATAGGTTGAACTTGTTGGTTGAAAAACTTTTTGCCTTGATGGATTAAGATTAAGATTTTCCTGGCCTTGACAGAAAGAAGCAATTAACTATGACTTTTCGCTCATCTACAGCCAAATTAAGGTTGGTCAGGCATCCTATTTTAGTATCTTTGTGAAGCAAACATAGCAACAGTAGACTAACTCTTGAACAAAAAATTATGTTAGGAAACTGACTGTGTTTCTTAGGCAAGGCCTAGGCCTTGCCACAATTAATTTTTTTGTCTGCATAAAATTTCATAGTTAAAACCAAAAGATCCTAAAACTGCATTTGGCCCAAATAATGGCAAGTTCTTTTTCTGTATATCAATGTGCTCTATAAATTCCCTAAAGAAACGAAGATTTCGTATTCCTAATCTTTTATCATAATTACTTTTGAAATACAGAGAATTAAAATAACCACAATCCAGAAAAAAACTAGAAAACATAACTCCTTATCTACAAAAGAACTGGGTGATTTACTAATTTAATCAACTAAAAAGTAGTTTCCCTCAGCAGCTTTTAGACATTTTCACTAATGCAAACATTAATCCATATGTCCCTGTATTTTGAGGAAAAATGTGGTGAAACTCTTCAGAAATGCTAGAGCACAGGAGGATGAAGTGTTATGCATAGATATACCCCAGATCGCTCTAAGTGAACTACCTTATACAGGGAAATTGGGAATAGCTTTGGTGGCGTGGCTTTCCAACCTGCTGCTTGGCTGAGCCATGCCAATACAATTCTATTGCTCAGTGTAGAGCTATCAGAGATAATCAAGTCAGTGCCCAGATTAGCTCTGCTTGTGTTAAGTTGTGCTATGTAGACTATTTCACATTGAGAACCTTAACTCTATTATTTGAAGCAGATGGAACCCCAGACTCAAATTTTGTCCAGTTCTGGCAAATTGCTGAAGTAAATTCTGAAACCAAGGTGGATTCAGGCAGACTCCATCTAGATTTTCCATAAAATCTTATTCACTTAATTGTTTTCATTGGTTTGTATTTTGCTCAAAGACTGGTACTCCCTGCTAAACTTTTTTTTTCTTTTTTACTTAGATCTATACCTTTTTTTATGAAACAACAATATTTTTGACACTGCCACATAACAGTTTGCTGTGCAAATACTCCCATCTCTTAACATGTTTTGATGCGAGTCAAAAGGCGTGAATTATGAGACTGATAGCAAGAATTATGGGAATGCCTAGGGCTATTAAAGTTGTAGTAGGTCTCATACTCTCTGTCAGGTATGCAATTCGGAAAGCACTATTAGAAGCAAAAGGCAGTACTGGATTAAGGTTAGTATTCAGCTGTGCACCTGTGATTAAATGCACGTAGAATTGAGCTGCTGAGTGCACTTATTTTTAACGTAGTCTTTCATTATAGCAGACTCTCACCTTGAACTATGCTTCCTCCAGAAAGTCTAATGAATGGTTTTCTCATTATAAGCACAGAGTCTAAGGGGAAAATGCCCATAAATTCCATCCAGTCACAGTATCCAAATATTAAACAGCAGAAATTCTTAACATAACCACTTAAAATATTCTCTCCAACCTCTCCCTATGTCCTACTGGAAGCTCATGAACAATATAAGCCATGGATATCATAGTGACCCATGACATCTTTTGCCTAATTACTAATGAAAAAAAAACCTGTGGCTTACAGATAGGAGAAAAATTTACAATAATAATAAAAGCTATGAAGAAAGGGATCTGGTGAGGTTATCCATTGTCAGCTACATTTAGAGACATCTGAAGTGTTTGGCCACATTATCTTTTACCTTTGTCTGTCACAAGGTATGAACTCCACATAGATTTGCTTGCAATGCTTAAAAAGAAAGGTTAGTGAAAATCAAAGGTTTGTAGAGATCGGTAACTGAATTTTCTATAATTAATGTGTCTTTTTCTTTAGAAATTACTACTGCACAGTTTGGAATCATAGTTCCTGTTAGAAACCCACTATGAAACCTGTGAATTTCATCCTTCAGACAAAGTCCCAGCTGTGAACAAACTTTCTAGTTTTTATTCTGAAACATTTGATAGAAAAGACTGCAACTGTTCATATCTATCATCCACGAAGTGGAAAATATCTTGAAAAAGATGCATTTCCTTCCTTCCTTCTCTACCTCCTTCTTTCAACTGGGGTGATTTCTGACCCATACTGACAGACCAGCATGTCTTAGTAGTAAGAGATGATTATTCATCACTGTTTGGAGGCAATCCTTAACCAAGCACAAAGTATACCACTTTATAGTTCCTCTCTGGAGTGTACTCTCCAAAGACATGCTTTTATATTTTGAAGTCCACACATGAACCATTACCACAAGATAATGTTAACAGTTGCCCTTTTATGTTCTTTTACATATAATGCAAATCCTTATCCTATTTTGGATTATTTTGGTGATCAGAAGCTAGTAAGACAGCCTGAAAATAAATGAACTTTTGAAGTACCATCTAATTCTGCAGTGTGTTAATATTCATTTTTATAATTGGTCTTTGTATGGAACACCTGTTTAAGATGGTAAAGTACCAGCTAAGGCCTATATTACTATGAGCATTTACATTTTATACACCACTGCAACTTTCTTATTGCCAACAACAGCATCTCTCATCCCCTTGCAGCTCTTGTTCTACAAGATGCTGGCCACCCAAAACATAAAGAAAAGCAAACAGAGCTGCCAGAAGATGGACTCTGCATAACAGCTAAAAACTTTGGGGTGCTTAGAGAAAACTGCTCTGAACACAAAAGAGAAACCCTGCATGTTAAAAAAGCCATCAAGTTCAGAGATCAAAATTGCTGACCGATACCTATTAAAAGGCTGAGAAATACCTACTCCAAAGTCTATTTTTAGTCACTTGTGTTAGCCACCACTGTCTTTTATGTATTTCCGAAGCTAGGTGTGAATTAACGTCAAAGCCTTAATACCGTCTGACCAGGTTCTTTTAGATATTCCTCACATGGAGAGTGTAATGTTTAATATCAAATTTACCTATTGAAAGATTATGTTAAATGGGGCTTCTGGTTTAGCAGAGTGATAAAAAATATATTGTGTAACACAATATAAATGTAAGTTACACTTAGCAAAATGCACATATAGCAATTGCAACACACAGTTCAATCACAATACCAATGTGAGTCCCATTACCGGTCTCTATAATATGTTCACCATCATGATGCTGGTATCCCCTCTCACCAGGAAAGCATACATCAGTTGAAGCCCATTGATCTCTTACAAATTCTTTTGTTAGTTGTTCAGGTTTTATACCCTATGTTTGGCTGAACCAGGTATTCCCACTCTCCACACTGGCCTGGCTGGTGCTGGTCTGGCTAACTCAGAGAGACATTCATACTCTTCTAGTGAACTCAGGGAGAAACATTTACACCACCAGTTGATCCACTCAACTATTGATAGCTGTTTTCCTAAAACAAAGGCCGCTCTCTGGACCCCTTGGTGTTGAGATAAGTCAGCTTCTTTGCAACGGCTGTAGTCAGTCAAACCCTGCATTATTCTCTGAGCTTCATGGGCTCATCTCCTTGCCCCTCTCCTCTGAGCCTTCCTCCATTGTAGGGGTTTATTGGTCAGTCATAATTAGTCTTAATTTGTAGACTTAAAAAGAAAAACAGGGAGAGTAAATTCAAATACAACTGAAAAACATGGAACAGAAAGTGTGAGAGTCAGTGGATAAGGAAAAAAAACAAACGTAGTATGCATATAAAGACGATAAAGCTGGAATTTAGCCATGTGCTGAGGTGCTATACAGGAGCAACCTGCTCTAGTAGGTGGAATACCTCCTTCCAAGGCATGCTATTCATTACCTGAGTCACCATCTGGCATTACAGCTGGTGAAACTATCTAGTATCTATATAAACCTCACTGAGTAACGGTCTCACTGTCATGAATAGACATTATTTTCAAAACATGCCTCTGCGGTAAGAAGATATTAGTCCCCCTTCACAGACGGGAAATTGAAGTCTGAGACAGACTGTTTTATCCAAGGTCAGTCACAGTATCTGCTGTCCGAGCTGGGAAATGAACAGACATCTCCACTGTCTTACACCAGTACTCTGCCAACATCCCATCTAATTCTATCATTATGTTTATATTGAATATTACCTTAATTTAGACTTGATATCGGCTTGAAATAAGTTGCTGCTTGCAAGCCTCCTTGCAAGCTTGTAAGGAGTTAACATGGTTGAAGCTAAAATTTTCAGTAAGTGTGAGTTATTTTAATTACAGCCCACAACAGTCTGATATTTTTTCTCCAAACAACAAGGACATAAGTCTCTACACAATAACTTTTTCAAATAATTAAAGAGAAAACTAGGTCAATGTCAAGGATTAAGCCGTACAGCAACACAAAGTTAATCAAAGTTAATATTTAATTCACCAGGAGAATAATCCCGTTTTGTTGTGTTCCAGACTATACTTTTAAATGAAGTGCTAAAAAGGAAATATAATAGTGTTTCACTTTATTTCTTTTCAATTCTTAGCAATTCTAACATGAGCTCTCTAACGTCACATCTTCCGGTGCTGTTAAAGCACATAATACCACAGGAGTCCATGATTCCTGTAGCACAGTACAATGTATTAGATCTAAAATCTGAAATTTATAGTGCCAAATTCATATCATTTAGCCAACTATGTGGACCTTTATAATCAAGGTAACTGTTATAACACTTTCAGATTGTATATCCGTAATTTTCACTTTTCAATTTGCATGAAGAAAAAACTTCAGAAATAAATATAGATAAAATCTCTTACTTTATGCTTTAAGATGGTGATTATCTAGACAGCCATTAACACATGGGAAAAAAGTACATCACCTAATGACAAGCAGGTGAAATAGTAATAGAAATAGTAAACAGAAATAAATAAAGGTGTCATTAGGAAAGGACAATAGGCAAATTTAAGTCACTATTATATTATTGTGAATTTCTTTAATTCCTTCAATGCAGTGCCAGGTTTTTTGTTAAATGATGTCTGTCTTTTCCCTCTCTGAGGAACATTATATTTCTATTGTCCTTGGTATCTTTTCAGATTTTGTTATTATGAAATCATTTCAGAAAAGTGTTTCTAGTGAAAAGAACACTTGGCTTGTCACTGTTCTTTGCTTTTTGAATAACGTATATTTTTAAAGGTCATAGATGGAACTTCTAGTAAGCAAACTTTTATTTAGACAAAATCCCCTTACTTAGGTGTACAAAGTCAGAAACATTTTTGGTTTTCATTTTTCTTTACTAGACAGTCAAAGCATAGACACTGAGATAGAGGATGAGCTGTTCTGACCATAACCATTTTAAATCTGAGAAAAATAAACTCAAAAAACTCTCAATACGATCCCTAAGTCAAGGAAATCAAGGAAAATGAACAATAAAAGAAATGGATACAAGATACTATTTTTCATTGCTGAGTTACAAGGAAAAAGGCAAATCACAATATTACCATCGAAGTCCTAGTCTCTGTTGTTGATATATGTTATGATGATGTAGCTAATGAAAGTCATAGGAACTTAGGAACTGTTATGGACAACGTCCAAGCAAAGCTCCGTTAATGCTACTGGAGCTCAGAGTAGCCTGGGACACCTGTAACAGATGCTATAAACCCCTCTGGACAGCAGCCTATGCTTTTACAATTCTGTGAATTACCACATAAATTTATAACATATTGCAAATTATCATATCATATTTTAAATATGAAATGCCTCTGCTTTGAGTGATTGCTTTTCCATAAAGAAAACATATCAGTCTATTACGTACTTTAAATCTCTGGACCTTTGCTCTTTTACCTTCATGGCACATCACAGTATAATTGCATATGACAGTATGTGTCTGTGTGCTATACTTGAAACCATTAGACTGACAACCATGTACCACAAACTGCAGTCTAAAAATATCATTGTTAATGTGCTGAAACATTATCGTGTTGATGTTATTTAGAGCTATAACATGTTTGCCTTCACCTTCCCTGTCTCTAAGCTCTGTGGTGCAGTTCTCAAGCACTGTATTTCTATTGTCCAATGATTGTCACAAAAGCGGGTATACAAAAAGGTGAATTTCAAGTAAACAGAAATGAAAAATTCACTCAAAGAACTGTGTCATAAAAACAATAGATGTGGTGCAATAGACATTTATGTGATTCAACAAGGAGTTGCTCAAGCTAATCAGAAAAAAATAGTGATTTTATGCACATTTCATGCAGTATGGATCAACATAAAATTGAAGAAGTGGCTCTAACAAGTAATAAGAATTTATTTGCCTATTCTGTTGCTTAAATTCTGTTTCCTGAGCTGATGGATAAATTTGGTTTTAATGCCATTCTACAGCAGATACAGTTTAAATGATCTGCTATTATTTTCCAAAGCCAAAAGAGACTATAGTCTTAGCAGTGCAAGATTTGGCATACTTAAGACTTTAATGTTCTACTCTGAAACAGTATTTGTGAGTTTCTGGAGGGTTTACGTACTGAGAAACATGAAACTCTGCTGTATCCTTAATTCTGTTGTTGTCTTGCTCAGAATGGTAAATAAACCACAGGTACCTATTTCTCTTTCTGTAATTTGTTATAAACAATAATCAAAAGGACAGGATTCTCCTGTCCCTAATTTACAACATGTAAATAAGGAATGACAAGCAATACCAAAATGAGGCACTGATTTACAGTGAAAAAAACCCAAACCAAATAAAACCCAATAAAAAAACAGAGGGGTAAAATTCCAGGACATGTTGGTTTGAGTAAGGAGAGCCTGATTTTATTTCATCTTTATACAGACACTAGCTATTTACCCTCTACTGGCAATGCTGAATATTTTTCCTAAATATTACTAGCTTCATCGCTAAGACCGCAAGTTGCTCATTGTGTTTTAGGAGACATAATCCTCTAATGAATCAGCTGCAGCTTTCCTTGGAGCACAGACAAATTCTCTACAAATGAAATTTCAAGAGGTAACTTACAGACCATAAGTATAGCAGACTGGGTACACAGAAAAGGTGCAAGTTACCTACAGTTGCCTATATGCTAGCGCCATGCAGTTTGGTAGTGTTGTTTTTTGCACTTAAATGCATAGAATTTGCCCTTCCTTTGCTGATGTTATGAGAAAAGCTTCATAGGCTTGTATGGGAAGTCAGAGAAAGCCAGCACAGTTTCATAATGTGCTGCTGATAAGAATGTCTGAACTATTACAGTCTATTTGAAAATGTCCTTGGAGCTTTAACTTAAGCTTCTCTGGGGGAAAGAAAAGTCCTAATAGATCATTCTTCTAATAGTAACGATAGCAAATAGAACTGATATCAGTCAGCTCTTGTATATCAGGAAAAATTGCCTCCTGTTTATTTTAAAATGACACAGTCAAACCACATCTGCGCTGTCTCATCTCACACATTTTCTGGAGAAAGGGCTTCTCCTGCTCATTATTTAGTAAGAGAACAATAATAATAAAAAAAGTCAGTGGAAAATGGGCAGTAGAAATAACATGTGGAGATTCATAGTCTCTCTGCCTATGAGAACACTAAGTTATTTGAGACAGTAAGTGAAACGCACACTATAGTCCTGCTTCAATGGTGATGCATGATGTAGTCTGCATTTCTCTTTACCCAGTAATGACAGGAGCATATTACTGTCTACTAACTGAAAAATAGCCCAGGCATTTTTGTTTACAGCTGAAATTTTTTTAAGGAGTAAAAACAATTCTCCGTATTGTGGTAAAACAAATGGTTTTGAGTTAGGTTGAGTTAGGCCTGGCTGGAGATAAGTAGGGAAAAGCAAGCTTGAATAATGAAAGCTACAGAGAACCCTGAACTAGGAATCATGAGGGCAGAGAAAGCTGAAGATAGGGTTACTGTCTTACTTTGTTTTCTGATTATCACTAGCTATTTCAAGTCAAAATCCAGGAAGTAAATGTGTCTGACACAAGAAAATGTGGTGCTTTTTCACAATCCATGAGAAAAACTATCAACAGCATCACTAACACAATAGTCCCTGCTCAGAACAGAACAGAACTCTGGGACAGAGTCAAATCCCTCCTTGTGTGGAGACACAGAAGAAAAGAAATACTCTTTGTTATTGAAAAATCACATAACAGTATTTTTGGCCAGTGACATGCAACAATCATGCCCAGAGATTTATATCCAGTGAGAAGAAAGAGAAGCTAGTTCATTTGCTCTTTGCATGAAGACTAACTAAAGTATATGGTCTTTTTTCTCCCCAAACCTGAATGCAGGAGCAATCTGGTTTTACTCTTTATATACTTCATGGCAAAGTCTTGTTCATCTCAGTACATATTTTCCTTCAGAGGAGAGGCTAAAAGGACAAAAAATATATAAACCAAGAGGACAAAAAAGTAGTGAATTGGCCTCATGAATCCTCTTGGTACAATTTAACCATCAGCTGATCAAAACTAATTGTATGTGTAGACATAAAAGCTAAAGACTAATGATACGGTATGAAACTGCATAAACAGATTCTGGGGTACCTTCTGCCTCCCTTAGGTCCCTATCAGTACAAGTAGTATTACAGATTTCAGAAGAAAGATATGGAGCACAGGTTACTAGATGTGAGAAAATTCAGCCTTAAAAATGAGAACGGAAAATTAAGTTTTTGAAATATGAGAATTCTGTGGGACAAAAAGTACACTCGAATGGATTTCATCTATACACATTTACAAAATATGCATAGCTATACATTCTATATATCTCTCTATATATAATTATGTACAAACTATATGAACATATTTCAGAAAACTGAAAATAAAGTCCAGCCAAAAAATCATCTCAGAAGAACGAAGTGCTGTGAAGACAGAATGGGAGCAGGAGAAGCAAGACTGAACCCTGAAGAGTACAAAACATGCAAATAGGACAGTTACATTGCCTTTAATAACAATAAGCTGTAACAGCAAAGAACACAGAGAAGCTTGTAAGCTTTTTCACCTGAACTTTGAGATGCCGAGAGTGTTTTCAAGGTCCTCAGTATGGATGCATACTCCAGCTGCACCCTGAATCCAAGATATGATGTGATTGTATCAAGACACATTTCAATCCTAAATCATGCCCTCATCCTCAGTGCCCAGGCTTGGTGCTCCGTGGCACCAGAACTCAAGGACACAGAGTACTTGCTGCTGAAGCTATCATCACGTTCTTATTTCTAATCAGTCCAATGTGTGGCAATTTATGTCAGACTTTCTGTAACTGCAGGCCTGAACATCATGTGGATGATAAACTTAAGTAGTAAAAGAAGTATGTGCATGAAACCAGTCTCTGCCAGCAATGATGCAACCTGTTAGCTATGGAAATGCATCTATTAACCATTAAAAATCAATACTGCCAACCATCAGGGTGGAGAGCATCCAATTAAAACAAGTGAGAAAATATAAGAAAGTACCTTATTTAATTTTAGTAAATTACTCTTTCTTTAAAAATGAAATTAATACTCTGGTCAGAGCAAAGATGAACATTGATTATTTAGTATACTATAGACACAGCCTAGTGCCACACAAATATGGGCTGGAGGAGAAAGAAAAATTGAGTAGAACTCTAGCTTA
Source organism: Stercorarius parasiticus (assembly GCA_013396915.1). Classification (NCBI taxonomy): domain Eukaryota; kingdom Metazoa; phylum Chordata; class Aves; order Charadriiformes; family Stercorariidae; genus Stercorarius; species Stercorarius parasiticus. The sequence goes on from VWZL01001620.1 coordinate 560,479, forward strand.
TCTATTAGTGATCTTGGATTTTTTCACACACAACATATTGCAGTGTCTCTACAGTTCTGAATTCTAAGCAACAGAATGGTCTAATGCTGTAATGAATATGCAAACTATCACAGAATCACAGACTCACAGAATGGCAGGGGTTGGAAGGGACCTCTGGAGATCATCTAGTCCAACCCCCCTGCCAGAGCAGGGTCACCTACAGCAGGTTGCACAGGAATGCATCCAGGTGGGTTTTGAATGTCTCCAGAGACGGAGACTCCACCACCTCTCTGGGCAGCCTGTTCCAGTGCTCTGCCACCCTCAAAGTAAAGAAGTTCCTTCTCATATTGAGATGGAACTTCCTATGTTCGAGTTTGTGCCCATTATGTCTTGTCCTGAAAACTATGCAGAACGCATCTTTTGCATTCTTTTGTTAGAGCTTCTTTTGCTCTAAGATCCTCTTTGTACCATTCCCATCTGTTCCCAGTGACTGAAGCAAGGGCAGAAAAAGCCCAATAGGACAGGTAGGTTTTCTCTGTTACACTGCTGAAAATGTCTCTTAGCAGAAGCACAGCCAAGAAATTAGGAATAAACCAAGTCAAATACCCAAATTTGTTTGAATCATTTGGTTTGAATTTAGGTATTACAGGACTAAGTTGCAAGGCTATGATAAAGAGGTGAACTGAGAGGGAGAGGTTTAATTTAATTAAATTAAGTCACAAAGGCACGTTCTCCAACATTCTAAGTTTTCAAATATTATGCTCAGACCAGATTTCTTGAATTCATGGAAAATAATCATATGGCTAATGTTAAACACTGACAGAACTTTCCAAGGGTTTGGGCCTTAAGTAATATAGTTAATAATCACGATAAAACACAGAGTGTGAAATGGAAAATTAGGGACTAACTTGACCCCATAAAGGTAGGATGCCATTTATATGAACACTGGTCAAGCTTCTGCTCCCCTCAATTACTGGCTGAGCATCTTTTAGGACTTCGCTCACCTATGACCTTTTTGTACTGTACAGACTCTGAATAAATTAACAAAAATCTCACCTTAACTACAGGATTAAGTAGAAACTAATTCAAAGACATCAAAAATATTAGCCATAAAATAAAATCCTAGTTATTGAGGGAAAGGAATGGATGGATGCATGGATGGATGGATGCATGCATGGGTGGCTCTCAGAGTCAAAGTAAAATGAGCTACAGGGCAAATCTAGGTGTTCACAACATCTTAGAACAATTTTCTGATACAACTATTTGTCTGAATCACACTGCAGGTCATGAATTGTTTTTCAGTCACTCTTGTTATCCTGATGTTTTTTTCTGTCACTTCATAAAATAATCTGTTTTCTGGGTGGATGGGTTTGGGGAGGGTTTGAGGGTTTTATTTGTTTGTTTGTGTTTGGCCTTTTTTCTCCCCCATCCACCCCCATCCTCCAGTGAATTTCCAAATCAGTGGATATGATTCAGTGTTCTGATTTTTTAACCAAAAGATTTAGGGCATCCCCAGACTGGTAAATTGAACATTGAGCTACAGGTTCAAACCATTTACCTATTCATTTTCAAAAATCCTACTCCTGTAACCACTGGGAAATGGATTTGTATTCTTCTTACACACTTCTGTGATCTAAATAAAAAAGAAAACCAAAGCTGGCAGAGAAGGTTCTATGAAAAACTTTAAATCTGATAATGAATCAAATGAATCTGTGTTGCTCTGTGATTTTCACTCTAATTGATTAGAGTGTTTTAAAAAGCAATCAACTTTTCAGCAGTCATCAGATCTTGAACTTTTCAATTCATTAATACAGTCATGATGTGCTTCAGAAACGTATGCATTGTTTCAGAATGGATAAAGTACACCCATATGGTGATATGTATGAATACATATTTCTGAGGCAAATTTAATATCATCCCTGGCATATAAATCTGAAATTTATGGAAATTGCTTCTTTTGCCTGGGCATAAGCAAAAAACAAAAAGCTGGTCTGCTTCTTGAATGAGATTTTCTCCACTGCCCAGAGTTACTCACTTAATTCTCAGCACCAGAAAAAAGGACTAAGCGTGTAAGTCCATATGACCACAGAGGTAATAAAGCTACTTAAAGTAGAATATAACTGTACTAGTTTATGGAAAAAAAATCAACAGAAGAAATCAGTCAGAAGCAACCATTTAAGGGTGAACTTAATGAAAATAAAAAAATGCTTACATTTTTCTGACTATTTGGTGTTTAATTAAAACAAATCACATATCTCTTACACAAAATTAAACACTAAACAAATCTTTTGATATTCAGCAAACAGTCTTCTCTAGTGGGAAACTATAGATATGCTTTGACTATAAAAATCTTGCTCTGCCTACTTATTCTACCCATCTTGTTTCCATTCCCTTCTGCATGGCTCTTGGCCTGCAATGAAGAAGCTAAACAAATGTAAAGCTGCTAAAGCAAAGAGCAATGTTGTTTCTCCAGGGTTCATTATTTTTATACCTGTTTTCAACAGTTCACTATGGGACTGTTAAACTGTACTGTTTCACTGACCAAAATGATTAAGCTGAGCAAGTTACATGCCCTGACAGTAGATATGCGGTATGCAACACGGTTATCATGGAGGTACAGCATTAAATTGGGAAAATAAAGTCACTCCTTCTTCATTAAAGACACTATTTATCACCAAATTAAAACACTTAAGTTTTCACTCATTTTTGACGCTCAAATAAAGGATAATAGCATGCAAATTGTGTGTATTAAGTTGGAGTCTCACAATATTGGCCTTTTTTTCCAAATAGTATCATTGAGGATATTAAGCATATGCTTAATTTCACCATTATGCTAGGTTTCTGCATTGGAAAATCTCTGTCGCTTGATCTTCTTCCTGTTTGTTTATGCTTTCATTTAACATCAGCAATTTAAGAAGAACTAAAATACCACTCTGATGGCTTTAGATGATTATGAAAGAACAGGACCACCTATCCAGCTTTTCTAACCGTTATTTTCTTGTCCCCCGCCCCTCTTCCCCAGGAACAGTACATGTTTTCAGGACATGTGGCACAGATGAGAAACAGCATCTTCTATGTTTTGGAGAAAACTACTACAGAAATGACCGGATCCTGAAGTTAGGTATCCTGTAATGCTACACAAGCATTTTCAGAGAAAAACTCAGGCTTTTGAGAATGAACATCCACATGAAACCACCATGCAAAAAAATAAAGAAGATTCAGGAAAGTGGAAGGGGAAATTTTGCAGAATTCAATCTGCCCTGGAATATTTACTGGGTGGAAAGGGCTCTGGCACATCATTAACGGAGGACAAATAGGCCAATATTCACGACGGTGGTACTGGAAATGCTGATTACTCCATTGATGTTAGCTTCCACTATTTCTCTGAATGTGGTACTTTGACCCAGAACATTTAATAGCCAACATGATTCAGCCCTTCGTGAATAGTGCTCACATTTCTCAATGCTTCATTGATGAGGAAATTGGCTGACCTCTGTTTTAGCTGATTAGAGAATCAAGTTTCCAATTTGTTTTTGTATGTTCAGTCAAATGAACATACCGTATTGAATATGGCCTGCGATATTTTAAAATCAAGGTGTATGCTAGGCCTGGTGTAGAATGGAGAATGGAGCAAGGAAGCCATAATATGTGGGAGGAATCTTAGCCTTATTGAATCTAGGGGAAAGTTTGCTGCTGGCTTAAGCAAAGCCATAATTCCACTGGTAGATTTGCTTCTCAATTCTGTTTTTGATTTGTTAAATAACCTCAGGCAAATAATTTCACCTCTTTGTTGCTTGTCCTCTCTGGCTTTGATCCTCTTCAGTCAACTGTGATAATTGCTGTGCCAAACTGTTGACAGTCTCTTACTACTAGCTACTGAGTTCCTAAGCACAATGGCACCCTTACCTCAGTCTTCAGTTATCATCATCCTGCACAAATGACAATATAAAAGCAGACTGCATCAGGAAATCCATGAGCACTCTGTATTTTCACTGGGGCCAGTTGCAGAATTGCTGGGGATAAGGATGAGTACTTACACATGAACCCTCACTGAAGTCAATCTTTTGATAGCTACAGACAGCAGCAAACACCTAACACCGAAAACTGCAGTACTCTGAGATGCACAGCATTGAAAACTGTATTGATACAGAGTACCTATAAACCAGACAAGGTGAGAGAATTTAGAATAGGCTCTCTCACTACATTCTTCCCCTTGCACTTATAGCACAGATTACAGATGACATGTCTGTTTCCATGTCACAAAGCCTACTGCATGTCAACACTTACTCAGAGAAGGGCAATTTAGGGTGACAAGTACTGCTTGAAATATGTCCTTCAACTTTCCTTAATTGTCAAACTTTAAGAGTTATCTTAAATTTAATTTTGTTGCATTTAAGGTCCAGCTTTATGATGATATAATTTATTTTGGACATTACCGGTGACATTGTTCTGCCTGTCAATGGAAACATGAAAGAATATCATTATAATGAATATCCATGGACTCACATAAATCACTCAAAATACTTCAGATATGCATGGAGATTTTCCATTGACCCTGTAATGACTTTAATAAAACTGTTTCAACATGAGCTGTGTCAGCAACAGAGATGTGAAATGATGGTGTTTCAGCAACATCACCTCAGCTTTTAAATGTTTCGGAAAAACACTGTTAATTTTCTTTTAGTAGTGTATCATCCTTCCCAAATTACTGTCTCACAGCACAGCATAGACACCATATGCCAGGAACACATGGGATTTCCTTTTTATGTTGCTTCATAACATCGGGGAGCTGTAGTTATTACTTGGATCAAATCAAAGATATTAGGAGTATGTCTACTCATCAAAATGAAGATGCGAAACCACTATCACTTTAATTTAGCCATTGGAATGAAGGTGATATAACTGAGAGCCTGGAGGACCTGGACGGTGACTGTCATTTCCAGCATGTTACAGCTATTCCCTATAGACTTACTAAAACTAACCTTGTTTATTTTTGTGGGGTGGATAAAACCTTAGAGGACGGACTTTGAACAGTCAGAGGCACTGCAATCTTACATCAGTCCTAACACTGGTGTAATTCCAGTAATCAGAGAAGAATGCCATGAATCAGGGTGCAATTCAGCATCTACCACGGAAGGGAATCAGGCTCTTCATATCCTTTGGTGAGCAAGACCTTTGAAAAAAAAAGCAACCACCACTCACCCAGTTTCAGTTATAGTAAGGTAATTTTTCTCTCTCTTCTTTCCACATTTTTATTATTGACTGACCTGCTTCAAAGTGAACTGCTCTTTGCTTACCAGTAAAGACTGCCAAAGAGTCAGGATGGATATGACATAGAAACTTTTATAAGAACTGAACTGCTATGGGATTTGAAGGTGGAAGGGAAGAAGACTCTTGACAGGAACAGGAGGTCTCCAGGGAACTTCTGGGATTTGTGTGTGTAAAGAACTAACCCTTGTCAAGTTTAGTAAAGAAAATCACACAAGTTTGCTTTAGGAGAATTAAAAAGAAGCTACAAAATAACAGATTAAGTTTTGTATGCTTTATGTGGTAACTAGTATTGTAAGGACAGAACATAGCTAATTGAAAGTAAGAAGTCATACTTCAAATCAAAAGTAAACATGGCTGCTTTACTCCAAACTATCCCTCATGTAATTGCTAAAAATTTTAGATATTAACATCTACAATCAGCAACATCCTCATTTCTCATTCTCAGACCATGCTCCTGAAGTTCTGAGATTAAGAGTCCAAGGTAATGACGTGATTTACTATGTTACAGGTGTATGGAGAAAACTTGTCCTTGAAAAGAGTGAAAGATTTAAACTGAATATGTTTCTGAATACAAGAAAGAGACAATAAAGTGTCAACGATGACATTTTAGGTTTTGGTTTTTTTTTTCTTTCTGATGTGGACCCCCTGTATGGTGCATACTGGTAAGCAAAATAAATAATGAAGGTGTGAAAGAAGGAATTCCCAATCTTCCTCTTCTAAGGTAACCACATTTTCAAAGCCAAAACCTGGAAAGACATGCCTTGAGGTGATAGCAAAATTAGTGAAATAGCGAAATAGCCACATTTTAGTGAAATTTCACTAGAAATAGAGGGGTACATCAAGTATGATTTCCACAGGTTGGAAGGAGAAAAAAAGGATACTTTCCTTCTCTAAATCTAACTCCCTATCCTGTTTCCAAACTCAGACTAACCAACTCCCTAACAATAAGTTACCAAAAAGCAGAATAAAGGGAAATATATTTATCAACCTTTCCTATTTCTATGGACCAGCTATTTTCATTCTGTCTGTCCTTAAAAGTTCTCTGTCTTCTTCCAAGCTCTATTGTATTTTCAATTCTTTTTTCTTTTCCTTTCTTTATTTCTCATCACTTCAAAATTTTCCACTTCTAGTTTTCTAAGCTAAAATTTTCCTCAACATGCCCACTTACTGTCCTTCATTTTCTATTTCACATGTACATCTTACGGCTACTCTATCACCATCCAGTAGCAGTGCCTTTCATTCTTCTTTGCAGTGACCTATTCTTTTGCTCATTCACACATTCCTCCTCCATCATGGATGCCTCTCACCCAGCAACAACATGTACGTGTTTCACTGTACCTCGTCCCTCTGAACTAAAGCTGCTAGTGTGGACATTGGAGACTAGCAATTTTTTGCTCAGTAACTTTTCTGTACAATGTTTTGTGCTTTCCCAGATATCCAGAAAAAAAAAAAAAAGCAGCCCTCAGCAGATGATTCAGTAATGATAAACAAGGTTCCTCCTCTTTTAATTCAACATTCATTATCTCTACCTTCTCCTTGTCATGGTCACTGAAAAACACACAAACCCTTCATATTGACCAAATGTAGGAGTATAACTCTAGTCATTAATATTAATTTAAAGCTAATTAAATCATACAAACATTTTATTTTTTATTTCTGTTCCCTGAACCAAAATGAAATGAGAAAGGGATATATATACATCAATACCGTAGGCTCTTTTTCATCATTGCTTCTAAATGAATCCAAAAAAGATAACGCATAACATGCGTTATTCAAAAGTTAACACAATAAAAATGGCATTCTCTCATGGAAACACACTACTTTCTAGTTCTAAATTAAGTTCCTTTATTGCTTGATTAGTATTCATGGCAGAACAATCTAAACATTGTTAAACTGATTGCCTATGACACCTTTATTGAACAATTAACTCTGAAATAGCATATGATCCTTGATTCGTGTGGGTTTTTAAGCGAAATTTATGCTATTGATTTCAGTGTTACTATCCCAGTATTTAGAGGTTTCAGAATGTTCGGAGAAGTGAACCTAAAAAATGCAGGCCTAACCACTCGAGTCTGTAGACTTGAAAAGCATCAAGAGATCCTGGGCTGCACCAAAAGAAGTGTGGTCAGAAGGTCGAAGGAGGTGTTTCTCCCCCTCTACTCAACTCACGTGAAACCCCACCTGGAGTACTGCATCCGGCTCTGAGGTCCCTGGTATAAGGACACGGACCTGTTGGAGCGAGTCCAGAGGAAGGCTACAAAGATGACAAGAGGACTGGAACACCTATGCTATGAGGACAGGCTGAGACAGTTGGGGTTGTTCAGCCTGGAGAAGAGAAAGCTCCAGGGAGACCTTATAGCAGCCTTCCAGTACCTAAAGCGGGCCTACAGGAGAGATGGGGAGGGAATCTTTATGAGGGAGTCTAGCGATAGGACAAGGGGTAATGGTTTTAAACTGAAAGAGGGGAGATTTAGATTAGATATTCGGAAGAAATTCATTCCTGTGAGGGTGGTGAGACACAGGAACAGGTTGCCCAGGGAAGTTGTGGATGCCCCATCCCTGGAAGTGTTCAAGGCCAGGCTGGATGGGGCTTTGAGCAACCTGGTCTAGTGGGAGGTGTCCCTGCCCATGGCAGGGGGGTTGGAACTAGATGATCCTTAATGTCCCTTCCAACCCAAACCATTCTATGATTCTATAATCATTCTATGATTCAAACGCTCACAATTTTTTCTTTTTTTTTCTTTGGTGGTTTTTTTTTTCATAATACTGTGTGCATCTTTCTAACACAATGCATTGCATTAAACTTTTCAGTTATGAGGTGCCTAAATAAATTTTCTTCCTCTTCTCTCCAATAAATTACTTGCAACCTTTCTGTAAATAGCATAGAGATATGGTGAGGTTAAATCCTCTCCACTGGAAAGTTTTTTTGCAGGAGATGATAGATGAGATGGCAGGTACAAGAACTTGTAGCAAAGATTCCACAATGAACAAACTGCCCTTACTACAAAAAATAATGTAAGAATTTTCTGCTTTACTCATTATTTAGAGAAACTAGAGAATTAGTGCTAAGCAACTCTGCTTTCATCTTCTGTCTTCTAGAAGCATAAACCACTGGCTCTTTAGGTGAGTTCATAATTATTGCTCAGCTAAGCCAACTGTGTGGATAAAGACACCAAAAAAAGGTTTGACATGAGAGAGACACTAAAGAAATGCACGCTCATGAAAGTATAATACTTCAGTACTATTCCTTTAACAGAAGTTGTTTACAGAATCAAATAGCTTCAACACACGCCCTTCTTTAAATTGACTGGTTAAGAAGTCTGAGCTTGGTAAGCCAGGCACAGATCTCTCTCCTGTACTCTATCGCCAGTCTCACTCAAAAACATAATCCTTATAATTAAATATAAAGTACCATGAACAAGCCACAGCTTACTTGCATATCTACCACTCTTCAAGAAGATACTGCAGTGTAATTAAAAATGGCAAAACTTTTGAGACTAAAAAGATGACAAAATGAAAAGATTTTAAAGTATCAGTGTATCACTCCCAATGTTTAATTAATACCAAATAGTAGAGAAAAGAGGATGGACGCAGTCGAACATGAAAACAGGACATGAATAAACAGAGACTTCTAAGTCCTGCCATTTTCTCCTGTCTTGTTTTTGCAGCTAGTAACAATGAGAAAGGAAATTATCTGTCCACATGACTCTGCTGGCTTGGCTAATGTTTTTTCCTCAGATGTACTGCTTGTGATGTTCACTAATGATGCAAGGTCACAGAGTAAGCATTACAAGGTAGTATTAGCACAAAGCTTGGGGTGAACATCTGAGATGGAAGTGCCTGGTGCAACAATATCTACAACCACACATACTAGAAACTACACAGTAGAAGACACACACAGCGTTTTAACAGCTCAGGGGATGCAAGAGGCATTATACTAAAATCAATGTACTACCAGAAAAGTGAAAGAGGGCATCTGAGAAATAACACATCTAGAGCTATTGGCAAGAAGTTTTACAAATGTGGTGATAATAGTTTAAAAAATAAAGGATATAGTCAAACAATTAAAGGATTTGAAATAATGAAAGAAAGTTACTGTAAAATAAGACATACATTTGACTACTGTACTGAGTTGCTGTGTTCTAGCCAAACCATAAAGGTATTTTTAAAAATAACTGGCAAGTGTTGAGTCAGTGTTAATAGTTTTGCAATACTATCCACAGTATCTTAATAGTTACCTGCCTTTTAGACAGTTGATGATTACCGTTTTAAGGTTCTGAAATGGCTTGAGTAGCCACATGTTAACGCCCAGCACAAAGTTGGAAGAAGTTTGCAGCTTTGTCTGCATTCTATACCAACCAAGGTGGATTTATAACAATTCAAGTGATTCACTATAAGCTTGCAGTTCTACTTGTCATTACACTTCTTGGTTACACTCTAGCTGCAGATCTACCCAATTGCATCTTAGTTTAGCTGATTCTGAGAATGCCTAAATTGTCAGAGACAAGAGTTCTTCTGAGATCTTTGAGAGCAATGTCCAGCTCTTGATTTGGGTCAACCCCAAGCATGCAGCACTTCTTCCTCTTCCCTTCTTATTCCTGCACCTTGGCATCCATGGGAAGTAGCCTTGTTTCAGGAAGCAGCAGGAGCAGCCTTCTCTGCAAGGGAAGGTAAGCCGGAGACTGGGGATCACAATGAGGTGGACAGGTGCTGTCTCCTCATCGACAAGGTGTGCATTCCCACAGTACCCCAACAAGTAGAGTGGAGTAGGTCCAGTGATGATGACCAGGATCAGCCGTAGTCCAATGATCAGTCAGCAAACTTGTAGCAGGTCCATGGTCAAGCCAGGAAGTCAAGGCAGAGGGGTCAAGGTCAGGATCAGCAAGGTACATGGCCAGGCACAGGCATATCTACAACATAGCTCAGACAAGGAACAAAGGTCTGAGCACAAAAGCAGATCCTGAACAAAGTGGCTTCTCACAGCTCTGATCTAAGGTTACACAACTACACGTATCAGAGCTCTCTTTGAGCACAGGCAGCTATACCCTAAGGGCGGGGGAGGAAGATCTTGCAGAACCTCTTCACCTCACTGAGGGCCATGGCACCCCGCATGCATGGATTAAAAGAAAAATACAGGGTGTTGTGGCTAAGTTCCTGATCTGGACAATGTGAACAAGGAGATCATGGAGTACACTATAATATACCACTCTGTCTAGGTCCAGCCAAAAGTAACCGCTCAGATATAACATTCTTTAGATTTCTGGTAAGGTATTTTCCTGAGTGACACGACATACCACTTAAAACATCAGCACTATGCAATACACCGATAAAGGACTTAACAAAGTCAAAAATTAAATGGACAAAACACACTTATCTAGAAGAGTATTTCCATCTCTAACTCAAAGGATGCCTAGGCATTCTTGGATGATGACGATCAATGGTGATGAGGAGAAGAAATCCTAGGCCAAAAAACCTCTCCTCTTGGATTGCTAGACCTGTTTATATGAAATGCATTATAATGCAGTGAAGTGAAAAATTGAAACAAGAAAGGCATCCTACCTCTGTTAATAAACAGCTCTGCTGTGGAAAGAAGGAGATCGGAAAACTATTTAGGGAGTTGCAGCAGACAAGCAATCTAACATGAGTTCCCAGTGCAATAATGACCTAAAAAGGCTAATATGATCCTTTAATGTGTGAGGCCAAGAGTAATGAATGTGAGTTGGGGAATAACTATATCTCTCTACAACACTGGTGAGAACAGTATAATTGGAATACTCTGTGCACTTCTGATGTTCACACCTCAAAGGTGTTAGAAATTGGCAGAAGTGTTGCAATGGCCACAAAGGTTATCAATGGAGTAGCTAAAATCTGTTTTACTTATTAAAAAAGGAGTTACTATTGGCAGGGATAATTCCTGTGTTCTTAAATTAGTAGGGAACGGTGTATCAGGAGCCTAGAAGTTATAAACTGAATCTGGAAAGTAGTAGCACAGTATTAATTTTATACAGCAAGAGTGACAAAAACCTGGATAAACAACCAGTGGATTGGTGGGCTTTTATCTCTTGGACAGAGTTTCTGAATTGAGATTGAATGGTTTCCTTCAGAGGCATAGAGATAAGCAAAAGCTGCACTTCAGTCAGCAAAAGCTCAGTGTTTAACAGTGCCTTTAGAAGTCCAACAAGGGGAGCTGATGGTTCCAGCCAGCCTTAAATTCTCTGAATCTCAGACTTGCCAAGGATGTTGTCTGGCTGCAGCTGAGATAGATTAAGATGTTAGCACTTCTCACTGTACTTTGGGTTATCAATGACTGCAAGTACACTAAATGTACCAGCATAATTGCTGGGTCACTCCCTAATCCAGTTTTGTTGAAATGATCTAGTTTAGCAAAATCCTTTCTTTAAAGAGGGTAAGCTAAGTGGATTATTTTGACAAAACTGAAGATGTAGTCTATCTCATCTGCCAGCAGAACAGAATGCCAAATGACTTTCCTGTTAGCTACAGAATGTGTACAGATTTAGAAACCTGGTGAATAGTGATTGAAGCAAAGAATGTAGCCAAAGAACTGCATATGCTATTTGAAGATCACAAATATTTGAAATACAGACTTTAGGGTGAACCTATAAATCATTTATGCACCTGTCAAACTCATGTACGAAGAAAGGTAAAAAGGAAATTAATACATTTTTCTAATACCATAACATCAATCTGATTTAATGAGAAATTATCATCACTGATTCACAAGAAGGACAGTATTTTTAAATATCCAACTTGGGTGAAATATATCTGAATTAAAACCTATGGAAGGATGTATGGACTTTAGAAGCCCTCACATTGATTTTCAGATAAAATGCATGCTAATTTATAGGCCTATTTGAATGTAAATTTTTTATTAGCAGCATATCCCATGATATTACTCACAAATGTAAGTCTATTTTTGAACTTCTTAGTCTCAGCCAATCAGCTGCAATGACATACATATTTATACAGAAATTTCAACTTAAGAATTGATGTAATGGATACATAGTATCCTATTGCCACAGTACTGCTAGAATATGTTTTATTCTTTATGTCACAACCTTGAACAGTGTACTAAAGAGCTTAATTTTCCAACTTTTTGACTGCTATTCCTCTGTTGTTCTGTATCTGCAACATACTCCTCAAGGCTAATAAATGTAATAAGCTCAATAATTGAAAGTTATTTCTACACTAATATTTCATAACACAATTCCCTTATCCAAGTGTCATTAGCAAGAGTACAGATCAAGTTCAGATGGTATTTAAGAGATTAATTTTAAAAAAAAGATTGCACATGCCCTCTCTCTCCTACCCCTCATTTTTCTGCTCTCAAGCGTCAGGTTTTTAACCTCCCTGAGGGAGCAGTTCCACACGCGGCTGAGTGGAATAATGGCTTGTAGCAGTGGTCCTGCTCATTCCCCTTTCTCCTCCCACTCCTGGAAGGGAGGACAGGCCACTCCTTTCCACCTGCTCTGGTAGTCATCTGATCTCTAGCTGAATGAGTTCAGTTTGGTAAATTGGCAGAAAACTACATGTTTTCTCTTGATGGGTTAGTTTTTTGCTGATTCAGCCAAACAGAATTCTGCCATATCACGAGTGTTACAGCTTCTCAGGTTGCGCAGAAACTTCAAAAGCATCACTGGGGAAAATAAAGCAAGGAGAGCACGTTTGAAGGTATCTCATTTCTCTCCTATCTTTCTTGTAATGACTGTTACAGAAGTGTTGCCAGCTTAGTAAAAGGATTTGGCTCACCAAGGAGTCAGATGAGTGTCAGAGCTGGCACAAGGAAAGCAATGCCAGCAAGTGCCTATGTGGGAGTCACCTCTTTCAGCTCCAACGAGCTACTAGATTGGCTCAGCCAGTCTTATGGGACTGCTCCTTTAAGCATGCCACACTGGCAGATGTTTGGGAACCGTATGAACTCCCTTTGGACAAAAAAAAGAAATGATTACTTATATTTAAACACTGAGGTGTTCAACCCCCAACAGCATACTTAAATGTACAGTTTTAGATTGCCGGGAGCCACAGCTCTTCTTTACAGCAGAGGTCCAAAGGACCCCTGGTAATGCTAACCTGTTAGAGCCCAAAGATTGATTAATTTTTTTAATGGTAAGGAGCTGAGTGCCTTTAACTGGAAAAAGTTTACAATGTTGCTTCTCTTCCTCTAGTTTTGACTCCCCCAAACCTAGTTGCATTAGCTTCCATGAATTAGCATATGGGTGTCAGAAAAAAAGGTCTGGGATGTGTGAAGGCCTCCTTAAATTGGCTATTTGCCAGTGGAAATATGACAGTGAAGTCCAGTAACAGTAAATTTAAATTCAGAATTCCTACCTCTGTATCCAAAATGCCATGGCCACATGATGCAAAGCACTGATATGACCAATAAAATAAAATAAAATAAATTCAAAGAAAAATCCCTTTAGCAGGTTCAGATTTGTTTAAGATATGTTGAAGGGTTGTTTTTGCATCACTACAGTTTGTACCAGACTAGATATCACCTACTTTCAAGCAGCTGACATAAAGATCTAAATCTGGTATAAACTCTTTTTTTTATATACTCTGGATAATTCCATAAAAATGTCATCATATGCTCATCCTGATCCAGAACAAACACATACCGCTAGGTGAGCTGGTGGTGGGATAGAGTAACGCAGTCAAATCACAACCTTAGGGCAGCTATAAAAGCTCTGTAAATTCAGGTCAGAATCCCTTGACCAGGTGCACATTAACTGTCTTTGGCTCAGGCAACATCAATCAGGCTTTCAATATGACCCTCCCAAAGAATCCATTTCCCATCAAAGAAGGCGGCAACAGGGCAATCAGGAATACATGGTACAGCGTATAGGTAGAATGTTGCTTATCGTGATACTTCTTCCTTAATGCCTGCTTATTTTCAAGTAAACATCCCAGTAAAATAGGGAAACTATGACTGGTGGTCAATCTAACAAATAGACAGTCACAATGAGAAATGCATGAAACACAACAATACACCTAAAATCCAAACCCTTGTTTTAATGGAGTATTTCTCTTATACAAAAGACATCTTGCTAATCATATCCTCATAACAATATCCCACAATCAACTCTTTTTTTTCCAGAGAAAAAGTTAATTTGTCTTGTGCTAATCACTAAATTGAGCCTTAGTTTTATACTTCATCTTAAAAAGATCAAATTTTATTTTTCAGCACTTATACTGGGAAGAATACTAGGTATTTAGAGGATATCAGCATCCAGTTCCTCACTGGAGAAAAGCTCTCTCTCAAGCTACTAAAGCACTGACAGCATAAAAACAAATGCTTGTTTGGTCTTGTTCTGAAACTGAAGTCTTGCCCTCTGGCCAAGAACCAAATGTGCTACCAGATGAGTGATATGGAGACAATGAAGAGCAACACGAAAGAGTAAGACTGCCAAGACTGCACTGTATCACCTTCATATCCAAGGCTTTTGTTTGAGTTTAAAAAAAACACACAAAACCACACACACAAAAAAACACCCAAACAAAAACAACCAAAAAAGCCACAAACAAGTAATCCTTTGTCTGGAAGCTTGTAAATCTATTCAGGACTGTACCACAAGGAGCTTGGTAATACTCACATAACATTAGAACTTTCAGCAGAAACTGGGCACATCTACTTTTTGCTAAAAGTGTTCTCATGCATTTTCCATCAAAACACAATTACCTGTCTGAGAGAGATTTTGTTTTCTTTTTGGTTTTAAACAGAAAACTTTGCTGCCTTTAATTTAGCTTGAATGCTATGGACGGGCTTGAAAATAAAGACTGTTCAAATTGTTAAATATCAATGTGAAAACCACTAGTAAATATTTCTAGGACATTCTTGATGTTTTAGCTGGCAAAGAGATTACCTACCCTTAATAAAATGTCATGTGCATTAGGATACGTTAAGATACATTAAGAGTTGGAAAGAGAGAAATGAGTGCTTACATGCACTTATGAGAGAAGGAGATACAGTAATGTGATTTGTGGCACTGCATAGTAAATCAAGTTTTGGTTTCAGTATGGGATACTCATTCTGACATAGTTATCAAAGGCAAAGACTTTCTGTGTAAGTTGGTTTAGCAAATGAACTGTGTCAGCAAAATCATTATACAACAGTAGAATTGCATCTACATTCGAGATTTGGTTGAAAGAGAAATGCCTTGAAAAATTAAACACCTGCAACCAATATTGCTACATCAGGAAAAATTTATATTGTAGACCTGGTATGAAAGTTAAATATTGCCTTTGCTGCAAGCAGCATCTTCCCATCAGAAACATAAAGTTCCCACAATTGGAGTCCAAGGTTGAAACTGCAAAGGCAATGATCCGAGTGTCGAGTGTACAATGCTTTCCCATAGATACTTTCCAAGTTACAAACTCATAAAAACCAGTTAGATCCCACAGTCAGTCTAGTAGTATGTACCCCATGGGAAAAGTGCTACTGAAGCCAACTAAAAGCTTAGAGATGCTCATTTTCTAAAACTTGGCAAGATTTATCTCTGAAGTTAGTGGAACACCCTCCCCCCGAAAAAAAAAACACACAACAACAAAACACACGCACTAAGAAGGAAAAAGACTAAAAAGGCAAAAAGAAACCCTGTAAAATCCTAACATAACAATGTTGAGAAAACACTGATGAATATAACAATCTAGAATGGCAAGGAAATGTTCTAGACAAATAAATGAGTGTTTTCCCATTACCAGTGATACTACTAAAATGAAAAATTTGGTAAAATTTGATATTATTAAATTTGTTTTGGAATTCTAAGCATTTTTTTTTTAAAGGACGTTCAGTGAAACATCATGGTTTTCTACTCCAGGGACCCAACTGATCTGCCTGCAAGCTGTAGACATCATTTCACTGGTGCAATGTAAGAGTTCTCCACTACTGCAAAGCCAATAAAGGGCTCTATCGTTATTTGGGTCTGTGGAAAAAAATGCATTTCATAGGTAAAACCAAAGGTATTTTTGACTTTGGAGAACCTGTATTTGGAAAACAAGGTTTATCTGAGCCAGCTAACCCAACAGAGCTTTATATAGCTTTATATAAATGTGACTTCTGTGTTTGTAAAGAATATCCCTTCTGAGTCCAATTGTGAAGAAATACTTAAAAAGAAATGACTATATGACTCTATACGTATGTAAGCTGATAGGGTAGGACTGACTTCACAGGGAAAAGAAATTGCTGAGATGCAGTTTAAAGTTATTTTGTTCCTAAGAAACCCAAAGCGCTCAATGGTATTTGCTTAAAAAACATGTATACTTTCATTGACAGAAAATATGGCTTTTCAGGGGTGATTTAGACATCCCTTGGTAGCAGATACTGATGGAGCAGGTACAGAAGGTTGCTTGCAACTGGCTACTTTCTCTAAATCTGTGCCAAGGTTCTTCCAGATGACAAGAAACATAAAATGTTTCTGGTTTATCCCATATGCAGCAGGCAGAAGTTAACTCTCTACTTTCTGTAGTGGCTAAGTACTGCTCTCTGCTGCATCCAGTTTTAGTTTGCCCAACTGAGAAAGTAAATGTCCTTATTTTTCATTCAAGGGTAAAATCACGTTTGGGCAATCACTGTTCCCCTATCCCTCCTCTGTAAACATTAAGGCCTGGAAGGATTATTTTCTTGCTTTGGAGTCAGAGGAGATGGGTCTCAGAAAAGTGGGTACATAAGTCTAGGAGGAAAGATTCACTTCAGTACAAGCAAAGTCTGAAAGGAAAATCGAAAAGTTTTAAACTGACGGATGAAACAACGTGAGATCAGAAACGTGGGCCACACATTGCGAAACAGAGGAAGGGAATTACTCATGGGGGGATGGTTTCATAGGGGATCCACACTGATGCTGCAGGGGCACCAGCCCCAGGGCACCCTGATGGAGCCTTGCTTCCACCTCAACCTCACAGAGCAACCCTAGCTTGGTCAGGAACATGTCTGCTTCTCCTTCCTCAAACAGCAGCCCAAAGGTGTTAATTAGACACATGGGGCATCACTCCTTAGGACAGGCATATGCAAAAGCCGTTGGTATCATTAGCTGCATCTCCGTTTTCCCCTCCTGCGGGAATTTTATTCCGCACCCCCCCCACACACACCTTTTCTCTCTCCTGCCTCATACCGGCTACACACCGGGAGGGCAGCGGGGCCGATAGCCATTTTGCGAGGAGGCCCCGCGGGGGTCTCGGTGGGCGGTGGCGGCGGGAGCTGCCCTGCACGGTGGCGGCGCCCGGCGGGGGCCCGCCCTGCCCAAAGAGGCCCGGGATCATATAAACCGGGACGGGGACCCGGGAGGACGGGGAGAGAAGGGGGCGTTTGGTCGCTCCTCGCGCCGCAGCCTATAGGCAGGGGCGGCAGGGCTCGGCGGCTCCCTCTAGGCATCGCTACTTCAGGAGAGGAGGGTTTTCTTTTTTCATATTGGTGGGTTTTTTTTTTCTTCTCTTCCCCTCCTCTTTCTCTCTTTTCCAGCCAGTAAAGAGTGTCTGCCCCTTTGAACCACACACACACGCACGCACACTGCCGGCGCCTATAAATCAGTTCGGAGACGGGCAGAGGGCGAGCAGTGCGTGTCTCCCCGCGGGACGAGGCGGCAGGAACCGCCGCCGCCCCACGCCAAGCCTGCCAGGCGGCTCAGCCCGGCCGCTGGGTGCCCGTACCCCCGGGGTGCCATGGCCTGCGTGGAGCGCTGCTGCCGCTGCTGCGCGGACGGACGGCGGCACAGCAGCATCCTCTACAACATCCTCAGGAGCCAGGAGCGGGCGGCGGCGTCGCCGGCGGGGCAGGGGCC
>VWZL01001620.1:578536-655709 GCA_013396915.1 Stercorarius parasiticus
CCCCCGCCGCGGGGACCGGCGCCGGGCCGGCCGCACCACGGCCCCGCCGGCGGCGGCCCGCAGCTGCCCTCGGCCGGCGAGATTCAGGCCATCAAGGGGTTCCTGGCCAAGTGCTGGAGCCTGGATATCAGCACCAAAGAGTACGCTTACCTCAAGGGGACGGTGCTCTTCAACCCCGGTGAGTGACCGGACGGGGGCGGCGGGGGGCTCTCTCTCACGGGGCGCCGGGCGGGGAGCGGGCTGGCGGGGGGAGGCCGCCTGTATCCCCAGCGACGCGAGGCCGACCCGGGGTCTTCCCTCAGGGAGAAAGGGGTGGTGGAAGAGAAGGGGGCGCGGAGCAAGGTTTTACCCCGCTGTCCCCTCCTCAGGGCCCCGGCTGGCAGGCGAGCGGCCGGGGCCGTTACCGCCTGGAGGGGGTCCGGCTGCGGGTAGGTCGGGGGTCCCGGGGACCGGCGCCTTCCGCAGAGGTTTTCCACCAACAGAACAAACCCGAGGCGATGGCTGAGGGGAAGTGAGGGGACGGCAGCCGTGCCCTGCTCGTTTCCGAGCCTGGCGGCCTCTCCTCAGAGCGGGACCCTTCCCGCCGCTGCCGGGCACCGGCCCACCGAGGGTGGTGGGTCGGAGGCGTGCGCTCCCCGGGGGATTTACCCGCCGTGGAAAGCAAGCCAGGCGAGCCTCAGGGTTTACAGGAACAAACTGCCGTTTCGCCTTTGTGTGTAGCATTTATGATGGTTTGGGTTTTCTTGCCATCGTCTCGCTTTATGGAGACTTGCATAGGTGCAGCTCTGACAAGTGATGGCGTATCATGTCGGCGACTGACCTGAAAGGCAGCTGCCAGGTTCCATACGGCGCTTCCTAAATATCCCACTACTGTGTGAAAGTGGGATATGGCTCTTCCTGCACTCCCACTGGCAAACTGTTAGACCGAAAAGGGGAATTTCTGCACTCTCCGTCCTTCAGTATCTTTACTGTAGTTCACCAGGAAACTTTCTCTCATACATTGCAGTTAACGCTTCTTGCCACTTGTAACCTGGAGCTACTCAGAAACAGTTGTCAAAAGATGCCTTAAATGTGAGCTTTGCAGAAACGAACACATTAACAAGTTATTTTTATTGCCTTCCCCACTGTTTACGGATTGCATTTGTCACTCTAAAGGTGTTTTGGAGAGCATTCTTCAATCAAAGTTTTTGTTTTATCAGCTGATTTATTTAACGCTTAAGTGAATGTTGGCAAACATTGTATTTCAAATTTGTGGAGTGAAGAAGAGTATCGAATGTCCAGAACACGAACATGATAAGATTTTGAACTGCCCTATGTGTTGATTCTGCATACAAGAAGTCCTCCAGCAATTTCATTTGCTTCATATCTTGAGTGATAAATACAATCTGTAAGCTGTTAGTACTTGTTCTGTAAGCATGTTGTTTGATAGAAAAAACCTACGTAAACAAAAGCATTTTTTTTTTCAGATCTACCTGGACTGCAGTGTACACAGTACATTGAAGGACTGCAGAGGGAAGCACAACAAGCTCTAAATGAACATGTGAGACTCATTCACAGAGGTGATGAAGCCAGATTTGCCAAGCTGAATGTTGTTCTATCCTTGTTAAGATCTATTAATGCTAATGTGATTGCTGAACTATTCTTTAGGCCTATCATTGGAGCAGTGAACATGGATGACATGCTTTTGGAAATGCTTTGTGCAAAATTATAAAGGCGTGTAAAAGAATGAAAATAAATCCAATGCAAAGGAAGCCCTAGAGCAGAATAGTGTAAAGTACTGTAAATAAACTAACTTATTGTTTTTACATAGATAGTATTTTTGTATTCCATAATAAAATATTCTTCAAGTTCTGAAATCAGTTTTTATTAAACACAGTGTTTTTGGAATAAGATTACATTAAAACAAGCTTTAAGGTTGTGGAGAATGTTTGTATCCAAAGTCGACTGGCTTTTCTTTTACCATGTCTCTGAATAAAGATCACACTTACTATATTGTACTTTCAAGGTGAGTAATCCCTTTTTTTCAAAACAAGAAACAGTCTAGGTTTACATCTTAAACATAGTTGACACACAGAAGGGGGAATGAACAAGCTGTTTACTTCGCATATTTCAGTAATATTGAACTAGGGTACTATAGTCAGTTCTGCTCATAGTTCAGATACTGGCTATATGAAGGGCTTACTGCAGTCAGTGAACTACTTCCATTGACTTTAACAGAGTTGAAGTCTATAAAGAATATTAAAGAAAATATTCACCTAAGGTTTTCTTCCGTATGAGAAAATGCGTTGGGAATATTTTGAGACTTAAAGTAGCTTGCTCAACTCTTTAACACTTGCAGTAAAACATTTAATTTAAGACTTTGGGCTTCAGGAGAATAAAGTAACTCTATTACCCAAAACAACAAGCAAACAAAAACACCTCTAAAAATATCCAAACGGCAAATGCTGTGTAGGGTTAGGAGAACTACTGGTGTGGACTCCACACATTTTTTTTGCTTTTCATCTAGGTAATTGCTAGCTAGGTTTTCAAAAGGCAGATTCTTCAGGCTACTTATTCCTATAGAAACACAAAATTATTATGCTTAAACAGCGTTTACCACTGGTACATCCATCAGAATTTGTCAGCTGGCCTGAAGACATTTTAATTAAACATGCAGCTTACACATATTTTTTTTTTTTGTCTTGGACTTGATCCTTTCTCCTAAAGCAGTTCTGTTTTTATTGAAAAAAAAATCCTGTTTTAGAAGGGTAAATCAGTGATTTAAGGGGAATTTTTTCATGGTTTTCCTTTTTCTGGGTGCAGTTTTCTAGCCTTTCCCCTGGGGAATACTGGTAAAAAATTGAGAGAGAAGTGTGACAGTGTTCCCAAAGTAAAAGAGTAACTTCAGGTATCATTCACATAGATATTAACTACTAACAATAAGAGGTGTTTTTTAGAACACAATTAATGAAGTTGAGGCAGTTACTCTCCCTAATAGGAGGTGTGCAGGGGAGAGAGGAATGAGTTTGAAGAGCTTTCTTTTGCTGCCACCTTGCGCGGAGGATAATCACAGCTCCTGCGCTCAGGTAAGGAGCAGGGGGGGACTCCTGTTGTCTTGTACCTACCCTACCTTTGGAGAGAGAGCCAAACATTTCAAGGGGGACAAGTTCATCCATAAGTATTGTCACGGAGATCTGTATTGCCATGGCAATAAGAACCTTATCATGGATTAGGCTACTGTCATTGAGCAAACAGGGAGAAACACAACCTCCGTCCTGAAAAGCAATGGTATAGCTTAAACACACACTCTTCTGGTGCTCAGTAACTCTAGGTAGTGGTGTGTGCCCTGAGGAGCTCCCCAAAAATTCCAAAGAACAAAAAGTATGTAAGTAAAGTGCTCATCACTACCGGTCCAGGCTTCAGTCCAGTTCAGACCATAATAGAGCAGGCTTAGTCTTTATGTTAAGTTGATGCTTTTATACGTACACACACATGCACGTAAACATAGATAGCAAATATAAATATTTACATATGGAGAATATTTACTGTGTATGTATAAATGTTCTCTGAGTTTGCAATAGCTTCTGAGCTTATCTAGCATCTCCGTAACGTAAATACATGTATATGTTTGCCTCTTTCTCTGTAAACAGCATACGAGCTTAAAATAGTTAGCTTTCAAGGATGCCTGACAAAGAAATGTCTTCACAAAAGCACAAAGCATGATGATAAAACATTTAAGTAGTGATTAGTGGCAGATGAATCTTGGGTAAGGACTAAAAACAATGAGACAGCGTCAGATTACAACTGCTTCATCGGCACCGAGAATTTGTTAGTACGTACGCTAGCGTTTGGACTTTTCTGCCGAGTGGCAGAAGAGCCTTGTTGGCAGTACTCCTGACAATGAATTGTAATAGCTGAACCTTGGTCACAGGCAAGGATTTTTAGCTGAACACTCACCTTGAGACAGTTTGGATCTATTGTGCCACTAAATACACAAGTTTTCGTGACTTGGGTGGACCTGCTTTCATCTCCAGGTTTGATAAGCAGAAATACCCCACTCTGAACAAATTCTATATTCTGCTCAGTTTTCTGAAGCTGTGATGAAAAATATGGTTTCTGTGTGCAATGAATCCACCTTGAACTTGCCATACTCTATCATATTTCTCTTGGACGAGCAACACTGTAAGTCATTTAGCTGTTGTCTATTTAAATGGAAGCACCTGGGAACAGTAAGTAGGAAATCTGACCGGGAAAACCAATTTATCAAGGTTTTCTGCAGAGAACTGGTAAAAAAAGTGTCTCTTCATAGGTCAGAGGAACAGGAATGACAGAGCACGAAATTAAAAAAAGACGTAGGAGGAACAAAGCTGAAGACTTGGAGAACCACGCAGGAATGGGAGAGATTAGACCGGTATGGTTCTGGAACAGGATGGGAAAGGGTCTGATTTTTAGTGGGGGGACGATGTGCTAAGAGCTGACTGGAATCAGGTGAAGAGACTGTAACTCACAAGACAAGCCAGAGCTTGGGCAAACGGGTACCGGTGTGAGGACTCTGTGTCAAGTCCAGAAAATACTGCAGAGCAAGTAAGAACCAACCCTAGAAGCTGACACAGAGGAGGACACAGGCATCCTCACCAACCTGCTGGGACTGGGTGGCCTGTTCTGCCCTCCACTGGTGTCACTGCTGAAGGGGCCATAGCGGCAGCTATGCAGGTGCGAAGAGCAAGCTGCTCAGCAGTTATGAGCATCTGGTGCTCACAAAAGTAAGCAAAAGTACACTGTTGCCCCAGACCTTTGTCCCTGGGTGCTCTACAGCTCTACAGCTCTACTGGGTAAGAGAAGTATTTGGGCTAGATCCTTTTCTGCCCCAACTCTGTCCTGTGCAGGGTGGGTGAACTCTGAATTGGATAGCCTACGTGTCCATGGCTACTGCCACTGCTGTGACACAAGAGGTGATGTCTCTGGGTATCCCTGTCAGCAGGGGCAGGACAACCTGCTGGAGCCTTCAGGCAGGCAGGGAGAAAGGAAGGGTGGGCATGGGAGAAGGATGCTTCTATGGTGATGTAGCCTTTACTAGAAGGAGGGGGGATCAAGACCCTCCTGCTTTGGGCGCCCAAAGGGGTAGTGGATGAGACCTCTCTTTGTCATCTCCCTGGGACTCCTGGGGAGGTGAAAGCCTGCCTCCAGCCCCGTCTTCTGCTCAGCAGTGCTGCGCTGTGCTGGGAGCTCCGCACTCTTAGGCGCAGCATTAACATTTCTCCTCATGCCCTTAAATGTACCAGTAAAGATTACTTTCCAGTTCAGGTTTTAACATGATTTCTGAGGATTTTAAAGCATTTTCTCTGTTTGCTCTCTATCCCTGGCACTCTGGGCACGAATCTTCTCAGAAGCACATTTTTATTTTTTTTTTTTCAGCCCTCCAGGATGTTAGAGATGTTTTAACTAAGAGCAGCCTCCCGGGCAATTTAATCCTGCAATTCCCACAGTGACTGTCTCAGCTAGAGAGAAGCAGTGCTGTACAAAACGCCATTCCCACCATTCCTCAGCGTAGATGCCCGTTGCTTGTGCTCAGGACTGCGACACCAGCAGTCCAGACACCTGCTTCTAATCACAAAGCACCATTCAGCAGAGGTTACTGCTGGGCGATAGCCTGTTCTCTGAAGAGATCTGAGAAAGGATAATTTAGAAACCAACTTGCATTTTTTAGTTAATACGGTTATGAGTCTTCCTTTCAGATAAGGAAAAGCATGGCATTTATTTATAATCTTACTTTTCCAAGTTTAATATATAACCTTTGTTTGTGTATAGTCTTTCTAATAGTTTATTTTAAACTTTGCAGCAGTTTGCTGTTGTGGATAGACTATGAATGCTGTTAATGCCTAATAAGGAGTAACTTTGCTCCCAAATGTGTGGTTCTGCAACTTAAATTTTCTTGTTTTGAAGTGGCATCATATACTGGCTTGAATATATTACACTGTCAATCATTTTCATTTCTCTTCAAAGACAGAATTTATTCCTCTAGTGGACCCGATGGGCATTGCAATATATGACAAAAATTAAAAGAAAAGAAATTAAAATAAACTAAAACGAAATGTCAGAAAGCGGCTTGGTGATCTGTTTTTCCTTCGTTGAAAAAAAGTCCCAAGCAGTGTAAGCAAATATTATATTAAAGCATTTTGAAATTTTGAGATGCAGCTTGAGATCTGCATGCACACATAGCCATAGCACTCTTAACATTTATTTTAAATTATGGAGGTCTAATATTTCAAATCTGAAATGTACACAAGTAAGATTCCATAGCTGAAACCACTAGAGACTGGCAGAGGAACTTTGACAAAAGTGTCCTTAAGTCAACAAGCACTGTGAGGACACAGGACTATAACCTGTTAGATGTCACTGTGTGCAAATCCACAAATGGTTCATGTTGTTCATATAAATCAGTAGTCGTTTCACTGCTTATGTCAGCAATCAAATTGGCCCAGCTTCTTTTAGATATTCACACCATGTCTAGATGTAGGTAAATAACCACACAAGTGTTTATACAAGCACACATGGATACACGGACACCTTTTCTTCTGTGTATACTTATGTTATTTACTTATTTTACATAAGGAAAATGACACTAGTTTCAGGTTCAGAAAAAAAGAACCTGTCCTTTCATGTCGTATTACAGCTCACTATTTTGTTACGTGGGATGAATTTCACCTTGCTTAAACTGAGCTGTTGGAAAATTTGACATCCAGTCTAGTCAGGACATCTAGGCTCTGTCTGGAGTGGATGGAAAGGCACAAAGACCTCCAGATGGCGTTTGATCCCAGCATACCTATTTCAGGGTGGAACGGTTGGTTTGTACGTGGCAGATCAGGGATAGATTCAGGTCATACGCTGAACTCTCAGGCACTGTGGTTCAGCAAAGTGAAACTTGGAGGCTTTGGAGTCACCCTCACCTCTGGAAAAGTGTTAGCCGTCTCCTTTCAGCTGAGACTGCCCTCCAGGTTCTCACGTATGCATGTGCCTGTACGCACATACATGTACATAGCAAAATATAGCAGGACAATGCATATCTTCTTTTTCTAATGAGGCTGGGATAAGAGAAAATACAAAAAAAGTCAGTAAAGCCTGCAAGAGTAGAAGAGAGTTATTTAGAAAGGAAACTTTGATGTACGTAACCACGTCGACGCCAGGAGCCAGCATCTTCCAGGTTTTAAGTACACAACAAATATCTGCCAACTTTAAATAAGAATTAGCTAAAGAAAATTAATTTCTCAAAGAAAGAGAGAATCCAGTTTATTTTGTCTCAGTTCACAGATCTTTTTCTTATTTTTGAAACTGAAATAAGCAGTTAGGACTGAGTGACCAAATGGCCAAAATGATCAGTACTGGAGTGAGGATGCTTTTTATTCTTTTTTTTTTTTTTCTTTTCCCATCTTATCGTTACCAGGTCAGGAAGCCAGCCATAGGAACAGATATGACTCTGTGTTCAAAAGGTCACAACTTAGCAGGCAGCAGGCATCCAGTGTGCTAGAGCTGGAGGTGATCTTTAGGGAGGACTTCTGGGAAGCTGAGGAGCAGTGTTGAATTTCTAATGTCTGGAATGATTAGGTGGAAACCCTCCTTCTCTATCAGTTGACTCTCAAATAGGGTAAAGAGAGCAAAATCCTGTTGCAGGTGGGATCTCAGCTGATCTGAGCTGTAAACAGCTCAACCGTTCACCAAACTAAGTGAAATGAGTGAGGAAGCATTTATGACTTTGTACTATATAAGTTATTTATATCTAATTTCCAGACAAGCTGAATTGTGCAGAAACTGAGGGATGTAAGAATGACGGCTAGCGGGCTATGATAAAAGAAGTCCCAAAGCTCAATAAGTTGCCACTTTTAAGCTGATTTGCAACACTTCTTTCTATCACTTCTGTGATATCTGAGTTGCAAATAGAAAACTTTCACTGGCATTTGCTATGGACAAATTATCACAGCCCAGTTAACACGCAGTAACTCTTTAAATTCATCCAAGTGGATCATACAGATGAACTGTAAGACACTTAATGGGAATCAGTTGGAACTAGTTATTCTATGCAGAAATCCTGCTCAGAAACAGCTCAGACATTAAGACTCCAGCTCAGTCAGAAAAGCTGTGGATGTCTCTGGGCTCCTGTGCCCGGATGCACACCCTGACTACAGTCCAGCTCTGCTCTGGGGTGAAACCACAGCGTGTGTGCCAGCATTTTCCTCTCTCAGTTCTCTATGTCCTACTTGCTACCAGTAGTACAGTGCCTTGGTTTTGTAGGAAGGACATCAGGAGTGTGGGCTGAAAGTAAGCTGCGACTCTTTCCGGTTAGGTTGTTGAGCTGGACAACCAGGAAACTGGACCCTTGGAGTACACTGCAACCTGCACCACTTCCTCAAGATGCATTGTGGAAGGGGCAGGTGATGGCTCTTCAGTATTGAGCAATACATTATTCTGTTCTGTGTATCTTTCCCTTTTTGTCACTTCCTCACATGTTGGGACAAACATTTGAGAGTATTTGCTACCTTATTTATGGGACAGACCTGGAGCCTTTATAAGCGTAAAGCAGTTACTGATAGCATGAAGTAGGCACTTAAAGTTTTACCTGGCTCCCAGAAAATTCAGTATGCTTGGACTTGGTATGCTGTCAATGTTTCCTTAATATAAACTATAGAAGGGTAGTTCAACAAAGAAACCCTTTTTCTATCAGTTATTTTATTGCAGAACAGTAAAGGTGAGAAGAAAAAAAAATGAAGAGAAGCAGTAAAGCTGAAACAGGTTATGAATTATAGTGGGTATATATTCTGTTCTTCTAAATAGTCATATGGCTGGAAGGGATTTCAGGTGATCTTCTAATCCATCCTCCTGTCCTGACAGGATGAATTATTTACCATGTCATACCAGACAAGAGCTTGTCTAACCTGTCTTTGAAAGTTTCAGTGATGGGGTCTCTAAGACACCCCCACTCAGTCTATTTCTGTGTCACTGCCCTTAAAATTCGAAATTTTGTCCAGGCGTCTAAGATGACCCTTCTGCATTGTAACATAATACCCTGTTTTCGTAATTTATTCACCAACCACATGGATAAACTTTATGGCAGAAAATCCTCGCATTTTTGAAGGCTATTAATCTTAAACATAATTTTGTAGAAAGCTACTTGCCTGGATTCTTTCAACCACCCATGTTTCCTAGACCTCTTAACCTCCTCTGGACACCTGTTTGGCCAACATCTTTCCTGAACTAAAACTTCTAGATTTTCTATTGGAATGGAAAAAAAAAAAAAACACTTAGGAATTATATTCCTCTACAGTTGATTTACACTATTTTGTCCTAATTTTTTAAACAGCACTGTGAATCCTTTATAGATAATATTTTATACTCATTTCTTTCGTACCAGTCTAGAACTTTCTGATAGTCAATAACCAAGGTAAAACATATTTTCTAGCAGCAGTTCTAAACATTCTGCATAGATATATGTTGCATTTTGGTAAATCAGAGCACTTTTCTGACCTCATGCTTGTAGTATTTGATGTTAAAGGGAGATATATTTGAAATATCTCTTGGATTTTCTTTTTTCAAAGTGGTCTTGACACTTGTGAAATTTGAAAACTAGACTGGTCAAAACACCTAGAAATACCCTAGAGAGACTGTTCTTAAACTGTCAGTGTAGGGGGGTAAACTCGGTGGATGGGTAATTTTCAGTGCCTAATTGCCCTGAGTCGGTGAAATGCAGTGCATGACATCAGTTAATTACAATATCAGCATGTGCCATTGTCTCAATGACCATTATTATGTTTTCCTAAGAGAAACTGGTTCCACTTAACAGTGGATTTTAATTCACTTCCTCAAACTGTCTTAAACAATAGAAGGGAAAGAAAAGGAGAAAAGAAACCAAGTGCTTGTGTAACATAGCAGTTCCGCTGGAATTAGTATGCAGAGAATATGAAAGGAAAACAGCTAATCTCATTTGCAACATGCCCAAAGAAGAATGCTTCACATCAAAAGTTAAACACTATCATTACTGCAGACCTTTTACTTCACAAATAACATAGGCTGTTGTACATCAGAAATTTTGCTAGAGTTGAGGAAAAATGAAATTAAATAAAAAGAAAGCAGAAAGATTAAAGGAGCATATGACGGCTGCTATAGAGCCTGGCAAAATCTGCAACACAGCAGGTCTTTCTGTGTCTGCTCTGCCATACTCTGTCAAAAGCAGCTCCCAAATGTGGTGAAGGAAATGTTAACATTTCTAATCTTGGAAACGTTCAATGGTGCCATCTCAGTTTCATCAAAAACCTGTAATAAAAAGCATCCAGAATGCTTTCTCTCGTGAGAGCTCAGCGAAACACAGATGTTGCTGCTCCATATTTTCCCGGAGACCCTCACTGACTCCTTTCACAGTGAGTCTGGGCTTCCCATAACCTCATCACTGCAGCTTGCCATTTCCATCAACATTTTGCTCTGCAGAACGGCTGACATTGTGCAACACCGTGCTTTTCTGCACATTAAACTGGTTACAACTAAGGCAGTAGTAACATATCATTGCTATTGCAGGGGAAGAAAGCAGATACTGTTCATATGCATTCTAAGAAATGAGAAAAAACAACAACACGCAACTGAAGCCTGTTTCAGAACTTCCTTATAGAAATGTAGAACAGCAGAGCCCAAAAGGCAAGAAAATTACACTAATCAATATTCACCTTATGGTTGTGAAAGAGCGATTGGGATCCATGCTGACAGTATCAAAAGCTTGCTTTCTTGCTCATGTACTTTTCACTATCAGGCTTATTTTCCTTCTCTCTTGAGACTGGAATAGCCAATTAAGGTTTTTAAACATCTATGGACTTTTCCAGTAATCTGCACAGTGAATATTAATCATCTTCTATATCTTACCGTGCTGTTTCATGAAAGTCAGCATTTTTAGCTATTATGTTCTGTGACATCCTTCAGTTTTTCTTGAAAACTGATTTTTGTTAATCTCTATCGAAGTATTATTTTTATCTTAATTTAAATAGTTTTCTCCCTCAAAATATTTTGCATATGAATATAACGCAATGATTCCTATTGAACATTTTCCAATATTATCATATGCAATTACACAAATTTTGTGTATCTAAGCAAGTTATTTATTTAGAAGAGCAATCACTGCTTACAGAAAGAGTTTTGAAAGGTAAAAGTACAAGGCAGTCTGTGTACCTTGAAGAACCTTCTTCCATTTGCAACTGAGCTCTGTCTGACCTTTCATAATCTAACCCTTAAATGTCAGGGTGTACTAAGATGTATTATTGTATTTGGGTAGCTTTAATGAGGAACTTAAAACCTGCACATTATGGTTGCCAGCACTGATTGAGGATGTCATGGCTATCATGGTGACCAGTGGACTCTCAGGGCAGACGTTACTTCTGACAAGTGAAATAAATCTGTCCTGTCAAAGGAGAGGACTGCATGCAGGAAGCTAAGCAGCAGACCTGCTCAGACTTATTAAAAAATGGTGTTTGTTCTGTTAGAGGAATTTGGAATTGGAAATTCCCAATATATCATGATAAAGTATGTCATGCCGGATCTGATAGCTCGAGGCAGGCAAGGCTGCTGCCAGTCTGTGTCCTCAGGCCCAACTGGTGATGAGGCTGAAAATGTATTCCCAGCAGGCACCCAGACACAGAGCACCCACATGAACCACACATACACATATACAGACAGACGGCTGGCCGTGCATGTCACAGGCGGACACTCAGGGCATTCACAAAACACAGGCAGCACCAACAGCCTCATCCTGCTTCCCTCTCTGGCTTGGCAGGACAGAGGACCATTAGTTTGAGTATATATACATATGCACAAGGTGCATACATCCATCAGCAAGGCTTATTCTCCCCAGCTGATGGCACCTGGAATAGGAGCTCACAAGGCTGCAGTCCCATTCTAGTTGCTGGCACCACAATCCCCAGACAGATAGACAGACAGACAGACAGACACACACAGAGTAAAGTGCCCCTTACTGGAAAACAGTTGAAGGTGGACTTTAATAAGAAGAGAGGCAGACTGTGATGATCAAGTGCAGGGCACGGCCAGACAACTGCACTGACCAGCTCTTGCTTAGGTGCAAATGGACCTTTTTACTCCCTTATCCTTCCATTTGTTCCTCCCCAAATTGCCTAAATCCTTTCGTTTTCCTCTCCTTTCATTGCTCCTTTAAACATCCCACAGTAAATCCTGTGCAATCCTAAAATGTTCTTCCCCTGCATTCCATAATGTGTCCCACCCCTAGACAGCAACCACCCTTAGTCCAAAAGGTGATCCATAGAGCTGTTCCCAATGACTCATGGTGATGGATTTCACATCTGGACACTGGGACTGAGGCTCTGATGGGGCAGCCCTGATAGGGGCCCAGACAGGGTGTCCTTCCCTTTGAGTCTTCAATTCGGGTTCCCCCCTGCCTGCTGTTGTGCCCCTGTGCTCCTCTGGGCTTTGATGGGCTGGAGGCTCCTGGGATGGGTTTGGCACTGGCTAGGCAAGGTTTTATTTGGACTCCCCTCTGTTGTGTCTCTGAGCCCCTTTGTGGGTGTACAGATGAACTTATATCAGATAATCCAACACATTCAGTTTGTCTTGTAACTACAGTGACAAAAAATTCAGTAAGACTGAAAAACTAGCTCAGCTGCAAGACAATAAAAGAGATAGGCCGTCCTAACCACCTGCCTTCTGAGACAGATTTGATATCCCGTGGGCATTTGTTTTAGTGATAGATGATAACTATGATTATTCTATTACGGATATAATTTGCATGTTACGCTGGTTTATCTCCTGTGTTTCAAAATTGTGGAATCACAGAACGGTTTGGGTTAGAAGGGACCTTAAAGACTATCTAGTTCAAAACCNTGAGAAAAAACAACAACACGCAACTGAAGCCTGTTTCAGAACTTCCTTATAGAAATGTAGAACAGCAGAGCCCAAAAGGCAAGAAAATTACACTAATCAATATTCACCTTATGGTTGTGAAAGAGTGATTGGGATCCATGCTGACAGTATCAAAAGCTTGCTTTCTTGCTCATGTACTTTTCACTATCAGGCTTATTTTCCTTCTCTCTTGAGACTGGAATAGCCAATTAAGGTTTTTAAACATCTATGGACTTTTCCAGTAATCTGCACAGTGAATATTAATCATCTTCTATATCTTACCGTGCTGTTTCATGAAAGTCAGCATTTTTAGCTATTATGTTCTGTGACATCCTTCAGTTTTTCTTGAAAACTGATTTTTGTTAATCTCTATCGAAGTATTATTTTTATCTTAATTTAAATAGTTTTCTCCCTCAAAATATTTTGCATATGAATATAACGCAATGATTCCTATTGAACATTTTCCAATATTATCATATGCAATTACACAAATTTTGTGTATCTAAGCAAGTTATTTATTTAGAAGAGCAATCACTGCTTACAGAAAGAGTTTTGAAAGGTAAAAGTACAAGGCAGTCTGTGTACCTTGAAGAACCTTCTTCCATTTGCAACTGAGCTCTGTCTGACCTTTCATAATCTAACCCTTAAATGTCAGGGTGTACTAAGATGTATTATTGTATTTGGGTAGCTTTAATGAGGAACTTAAAACCTGCACATTATGGTTGCCAGCACTGATTGAGGATGTCATGGCTATCATGGTGACCAGTGGACTCTCAGGGCAGACGTTACTTCTGACAAGTGAAATAAATCTGTCCTGTCAAAGGAGAGGACTGCATGCAGGAAGCTAAGCAGCAGACCTGCTCAGACTTATTAAAAAATGGTGTTTGTTCTGTTAGAGGAATTTGGAATTGGAAATTCCCAATATATCATGATAAAGTATGTCATGCCGGATCTGATAGCTCGAGGCAGGCAAGGCTGCTGCCAGTCTGTGTCCTCAGGCCCAACTGGTGATGAGGCTGAAAATGTATTCCCAGCAGGCACCCAGACACAGAGCACCCACATGAACCACACATACACATATACAGACAGACGGCTGGCCGTGCATGTCACAGGCGGACACTCAGGGCATTCACAAAACACAGGCAGCACCAACAGCCTCATCCTGCTTCCCTCTCTGGCTTGGCAGGACAGAGGACCATTAGTTTGAGTATATATACATATGCACAAGGTGCATACATCCATCAGCAAGGCTTATTCTCCCCAGCTGATGGCACCTGGAATAGGAGCTCACAAGGCTGCAGTCCCATTCTAGTTGCTGGCACCACAATCCCCAGACAGATAGACAGACAGACAGACACACACACACACACACACACACAGAGTAAAGTGCCCCTTACTGGAAAACAGTTGAAGGTGGACTTTAATAAGAAGAGAGGCAGACTGTGATGATCAAGTGCAGGGCACGGCCAGACAACTGCACTGACCAGCTCTTGCTTAGGTGCAAATGGACCTTTTTACTCCCTTATCCCTCCATTTGTTCCTCCCCAAATTGCCTAAATCCTTTCGTTTTCCTCTCCTTTCATTGCTCCTTTAAACATCCCACAGTAAATCCTGTGCAATCCTAAAATGTTCTTCCCCTGCATTCCATAATGTGTCCCACCCCTAGACAGCAACCACCCTTAGTCCAAAAGGTGATCCATAGAGCTGTTCCCAATGACTCATGGTGATGGATTTCACATCTGGACACTGGGACTGAGGCTCTGATGGGGCAGCCCTGATAGGGGCCCAGACAGGGTGTCCTTCCCTTTGAGTCTTCAATTCGGGTTCCCCCCTGCCTGCTGTTGTGCCCCTGTGCTCCTCTGGGCTTTGATGGGCTGGAGGCTCCTGGGATGGGTTTGGCACTGGCTAGGCAAGGTTTTATTTGGACTCCCCTCTGTTGTGTCTCTGAGCCCCTTTGTGGGTGTACAGATGAACTTATATCAGATAATCCAACACATTCAGTTTGTCTTGTAACTACAGTGACAAAAAATTCAGTAAGACTGAAAAACTAGCTCAGCTGCAAGACAATAAAAGAGATAGGCCGTCCTAACCACCTGCCTTCTGAGACAGATTTGATATCCCGTGGGCATTTGTTTTAGTGATAGATGATAACTATGATTATTCTATTACGGATATAATTTGCATGTTACGCTGGTTTATCTCCTGTGTTTCAAAATTGTGGAATCACAGAACGGTTTGGGTTAGAAGGGACCTTAAAGACTATCTAGTTCAAAACCCCCTGCCATGGGCAGGACACCTCCCACTAGACCAGGTTGCTTAAAGCCCCATCCAACCTGGCCTTGGACACTTCCAGGGATGGGGCATCCACAACTTCCCTGGGCAACCTGTTCCTGTGCTTCATCACCCTCACAGTAAAGAATTTATTCCTGATAGCTAATCTAAATCTCCCCTCGTTCAGTTTAAAACCGTTACCCCTCATCCTATCACTACACTCCCTGATAAAGAGTCCCTGCCCATCTTTCCTGTAGGCCCCCTTGGAAAGCTGCAATAAGGTCTCCCTGGAGAGATGCACTCCCACCACCACAGAAAATATTTTTTTCTTTATTTCTTTGAAAGGATGCAGGATGACAACATCTCTTGAATAAATTTTGGTAGATCATAGATAATTTCATCGCCAAATTACATCAGTTATCATCCTGTCTACATTTGTTAGTTTTGGGGGCGACTTACT
This sequence comes from Stercorarius parasiticus, assembly GCA_013396915.1. Classification (NCBI taxonomy): domain Eukaryota; kingdom Metazoa; phylum Chordata; class Aves; order Charadriiformes; family Stercorariidae; genus Stercorarius; species Stercorarius parasiticus. The sequence continues at coordinate 594,147 of VWZL01001620.1, forward strand.
GAGGAGATGTGATGATGGTGTGTCGAAGTGTGCAAAGGCAGCTTTTGATTCCTAAGTACTTCATGAAAGTAATGTTCCTCCATGTAACTTCACAGAGTCATTCTTACCTCCTCCATTATACTTTGTCCAGCTCATTTTTACTGCAAACAATGTGAAGAAGAAAAAATTCAATGATCCACTGTGTAATTTCAACGCGATGTCAGTAGGTTAGCAAATGCAGGCTGAGACCCTTAGTTAGTATGCATTCATGCAACTCCACTGATTTTTCTACAGGCAGGAGAGGTAACTTGAGCAGAACTTGGCCCACTGCATGACTGACATTTCACACAGCCATGATGCCACATCGCCCAGCCCCCATCCCCAGTGGTATTTCAGCATAGCTTCTGAGCACCTAACTCACTTTCCACCTTCCATGCACAGTTGTGGTGTGAGAGAACTCAGTAAAAACCTCCTTCATGTTTGAAGAGTTTAACAGTTTCCTAAGAGGCAAATGTGTTAGAAGTGGATCTGTAAGACCCCTATCCCGGATTGCAAAGTACTGTTAAAACCAATGGGTAAGACATGCTGTCAAGCACCTGAAAAATGGCCTTTTCTGCTCTGCCCCAGAGCAGTCCATAGTAGTTCTTGTTTAACATTGTGTCTAGTGGGTGTGCAAATGCTTCATAGAAGAGAAAGCTGTAAATCATGTTATATTTACCTACGTAACATGCTGACGGTATTCCCAGCTGCAGTGCAGCTTGAACTTGTAATTGAGGTCCTCTGGCACAACTGAAGTCACAGTTCAAAAAATAAAGCTTGATTTGAACAGCAAGATTTGGGATAATTTGAAGAGATTATGGAGATTATACTAACAAAGTAACAGTCCTGAAGTTAAGAGCTTCTCAACAGACATGTATAAAAGTGAGCTGTTGCAGTTGGTCATGACTCGTGCCCAGAACAAAATCCCCTTTCTTCTAATACAGATAGCCTCAACTAATTCTCTGAAAAATGCGGTCATAGCTGTTCTATACTGACAGCAGTTCTAATTTGCTCCTTTTGAAAATGAAATGGGAAAAAACAGACAGACTATAATGGAATTTCTTGAGCTGGAAGCTAGATATGGTATCAAGGCTAGTACTGGAGAACATATAATAGGATTTTTGACTGATAAGGAACTGATCTTATCTCTTATCTTCAAAGGAAATACCTCTAGCAAGCTGGCGTTTGCTACCACGCTGAAAGGCATGGATATAAGGAGCAGACCTGAGGGAAGCATACTGCCTAGTGAGTTACCAACACCTACACATTGCAGCATTTAGATTTTTTTGGAAGCTTCTCACCCAGATACTATCCAGCCCCATCTGTGCTCAGCTTGAGAGCTCTGCTGTAGCCAGAGCTCAAAGCTGCAGGCCAAATTGGAGATGCATGAACTGATCAAAATTTCCTCTAATCCCACCTCAAGAATAAGTGACTGAAATGAATTCCATCAACTCTATACATTTGCAGCAGTGCCCCTGGTGCATTCAAGCTGATTGGCTTATTGCCATAATGGTTTCAGAAATATGCTGCACTATAAATGCATGAGTTCTTCACAGGAGCGCATTACAATCAAAATTCCTGCACATCTACACCTGCTATAATTTAAACCGTTCACTGCAACTCCATTGAACATGGCACTTTATTACAATGGATGCTTAGCAAGAAAATCAAATAGGAGAGGACAAAGGGATAAAATTGCAAGAAAATGAGAGCACATAATCGAAGAAAAAAATATATAATGCTTTGGGATCTGCACTTTTATCTTCATAATATTAAATCATTCTCTTCTATTCAGTAGGGGGGAATCTGAATGACTAAGAAGGCTAAATGCAAGTTTGCAATGCTGAAATAGACACTAACGGGGGAAAGAAACCATGTCTACTTAAAAATCATGATCAAGCCTCCCAGCAAATTCAGCATATCTAGGATTTTATCCCAAGTGACTAAAAGTGTCCAAAAAGAATTCAAAATAAGTTTAATACATTTTCTTACTCATAACTTGTAACACTATGCAAATCATACCCTGCTCCTTGAGAGGGAGAATAGATTCAAAAATATGATATGTGTCATCTACTGTATTTTTCAGGGCTACACAGAGAAAATGTCTCTAGGGGGTCCATTCAGCAATCCAGCTGCCTGAAGTCTTCTGCATCTATAGGTAGCACATGCCTGTGATTCAATTGCTACTTTTGTTTTTTCCTAATATATGGGCCCTAGTGGCTACCTTTCTTAAGACAGAGCTTTTCAGTCAGAAGAGCTAAAACCTCTAAGAATGCACGGTTCTATCAATACTGAAGTTTCAAGAATTGTGTACATTTGATGGTAATTTTATTTGAAAAGAAATCCATGAATTTTTTTTGATAGTCAAACATCCTTCTCAATATCACTGAAACAGGAGACCCATTTTTGTTTTCAAACTTTTTGTCTAGTTTTGTCTTTAACTTTATATTTTAATTTTGATGAGCACCAATATGAAGTAGCAAGAAGTAGGTTTGATTGATTCTTCCCCTCCCCCCTCAATGAGCTCTTCTACAGATTGTATTAAAAAATGCTATATTTCATTCCAGTTCAAAACAAAGACAATTTTGAAATTCTCAGTGAAACAGAATTTCCATATCTTGTACAGCTTTATCATTAGACTTCTCTTTCACTGATACTCTAAATATCCAGTTTTGGTTCTCTCCTTGCACCAACTAGCAGAGAACTGCATGTCTATGTAATAACCTGCTGTATGCCTCTTCCTTTGCTACATTCATCCCCCTCTTTTAGGAATCCATCTGTATTCTCAGGTATATAATATGAACATATCATTTTGTCACTATTACATTTCCATGGCATTTTCATTGCTGACCGTTGTTGAAGACTCAAGGGCCAGAATCACTTTATGCCTGTATTATAATTCTTAGCTGGAAAAGACTAAAGCTCAAGTTTTTGTACATTAAGGAAAACATTTTCATCCTATCTGGGTATCAATTGCAAACAGCAGAATATGTCAGACTCTTTCTTGATTACTAAATATAAACTCTTTCTATATCGTATACAAATAGATTTATATCTCAACCCATTCCAACTCCTTCTCTGTAGGCAATCTGTCTGGTATTGTTTTTCACAGCTTAAATTGCAGGCATTTATGTCTCAATAACGTTCAAGTAATCAACTTGAAAACTGGAATTCTTCTCAGTTTTAGTGTAAGTCTCTCTAGGAGCTGAAGTTATGCTGAAATTATATTGAAAAAAAAATTATGTGAAAAGTTGCTCTTCTCTTTGTATTCAATAAAATTTTCACTATATTAATTTGCCCCCAGCCCTGCCCCCTATTTGTAAAGCACTCGTGGGCAAATCAAATATTTAACATCTGAATTGTTTAAACTTTTTCACGAAAAAAAGTGACGTTATTACTTGAACAAATATACTTTGTGACTTGGCAATAAAAAAGGGCTGTAACTGAGATCTATGAATTGCTAAACATCATTTGAATTATGCATGCAAACTTTATGGAACAGCCTATCAACTGATCATCTCCTTTTTGTCATTTGATGCATATTAATTTTATGCTCTACTGCTCCAGCTGCTATTTCATTAGAATGTTTACTGCTGTTTAAGGTATATTACTTCACAACAGAAATAAAAGTTGTTGTTACATGCAAATATTCTTTTCCCCTTCAGCATTGTAACCTGTGTAAAATTTATTTCCTTCAAAATTAAATACAAGAAGATAATGGCTACAATGTTGTAAATTTTGTGATTATGCAGGTATATTTTTTTTCTTTTCTTCCAAGTTTTTTAAAATTAATTTAAAAATCAACCATGGGAAAAATCCAGGGCCTCCTTCTTAGGTTAAGTTCTGAATAATTTTTTTTAAAGACAGGAGGTAATGGCAAAGTTGGGAACCAACAGAATTGACTTGAACCTGGCAACACATAAACAGATGACATAAATATTTCACTCAGAGATCCTGGATTTGTTAGGCCTAAAGGAGAATTAAATTAGACATGTGGAATTCATATATATAGATATACCCTACCCAAACATAGTCTGCCTCCAATCCATCCTCAGACTAGTTTAAAATATCTTCAGTTTTCAAAGTGATATTGCAAGAAACAAGTAATTTTGCTGTGCACCTAAAAATAACAAATTTCTCTCAATATGGTGCTTGATGTGCAGTCCTATTTTCAAAAAAAGAATTTGTCTGAATGTCCCTGTGCCTTCACATATGAGTGGTCAACATTAGCGGTATCATTTCCATTGGGAGTGTACTTTTGAAGTTAGTTCAAAGTAAAGTATCTTTAAGGCCTATAGCATGAACAATAGGTCTTGAGCACAGTGTTTCACTCTACAGGTCCTCCTGTGCTGCTCTACTTCTAGTGTAGGCTTGGTCTTTGACCCGGCTGTGTCTTAGTTTCTACCACAAGGTTTTGCTGCAGTCCTGGAGGCTTCATTCTTTCCTGACACACTCTTGTCATCCCTCCCCAGCAATAATCTTAGAGAGCTGGTGGAGAAAACCAAACAAAATCGAACCTGGTGATAACTGGTTAGGTTAATGCTTTACTAAATCTGTTTTGGAAAAAACAGCATTTCACTTAGTCTTAGGTTGAAGAGATTATTTCCCTCTCTCAGCTCTGATTTTGATGCTATACCAAGGAAAAGGAGAGTGAAAGATCCTTTGATCCTTTGTGAGGAAGGGAAGACGCTCTCTACCTCTTTCTTTTCCCATTGCCTTCTCTGAGTATGTGCACTGAACAGTCCTTGCTGTTGATACCTTGGATAATCTTCACGACAGTCTATCTGGCTTCATAAACACGCTGGGTCAAAGCACTTGCAAATTTGTTTCTTTAGTGTAGGTATGATCTCTTCCATTTTGTTATATCCTTAGACTGATGGGTGATGCTTCCAACTAAAAAACCTACATGTCAGAGGGAAATGCAATTACAAAGTCTGCGTAATGAGATGACATCTACATTTGCATGATTGCCATAAGAAATTAAAAGAGATAACTATCATCTACAGAAAATACATAAAAAAGGTATGTAACCTGGAAAGCTGAGATGTCTTGGGGAAAGGAGGGAAGGGAATGCAGCTTTCGGTAATTGAGCACCACCAGTTCTGGTGGTTACAGGGCAGATGTGCATGTGGACCAGCTCAGTGGCCACCTGCAGATCACCCCATGTTGGCCAAAGTGGCTGGGTCACAATGGTTCCCTCCCCAGGAGGTCCACTGAAGGTCACACAGGCTCCCAAACCAATGGAAAGTGACATTTGTATGGCACGCTGAGGCTAAAGGTCCTAGGATAAGTTAAAAAAAAAACAAACAAACCTTTTGAAAGCTGTTTTCTTTTGATAGTTATGCATAAAAGTGGCAGTTCTCCGTATTGCATGTACTTCTCTTAGAATATTCGGCATATTCCTGTAAGTGAAAGAAGATACGCTGCTGCCATCAAAAGATACAGAAGAAATGAGGACCATCTTACTAAATACAATCACTGCCCTCAGAGGAAATTTGTGGTATTTTACTGTCAGTCTTTAAACCAATAAGAACGTGGCTTCTCCTCAAGCGGTGCAATTTGTCACAAGGGAGTTTAACTTTTTATTTTGTTTTCTCATACAGTATTTCATGACTGCTGTTTCCCTTGCATCACTTAGCACACTAAATTTCATGGAAGTGTGCCTTTTCCTTTCGAGTTGAAATACTAGGCAATGTGCATCGCAGTCTGTTTCACAAAAATAAGCAAGCCAAAGAGCTCAGAATGTATTTTTTTAAAATATAATACTTTCCATTTTTTAAATAAAACTTGTACTTTTAATTTGTAAAGGAATAAGTTGTCTGAATTTTCTGTTGTGAGAAAAAATCTTCTTGAAATGTTCCTTTTTATTCCAATAACGTTAATGCAAATGGGAACCAAAAAAGGCATGAAAGACAGCAAATCAGACTGCATACCTGAATTAGGAATACTTCAGTTTTAATTCTGTATCCTATCGTAAATTGCCCAAATGATCAAACCTGACATGAAATACTTCTGTCATGGCTGCTTCTAATACAGGGAAATACTTCAAATACAGTTCATTAGATGAGTGTCCTACGGAGTATTGTTTTCTAAAGTATGTGGAAAACATAGCTTTGAAATGTCAAGAAGTTATTTCAAGATAAGCATTTATATTTGTATACTTATATTTACTTTTTATAAATAAAAATATGTAATGTATTTATGTAAAAATAGCTGTATTAAATTAAATCTGTAGAAAGCGATGTGTTTGCCTGCGTTTACATTTATATGATACTCTTGTAATGACATTTTATTCTAGACTCGGTTTGGACTCTAATGCCTTATAAACGGTAAGTGGCAGGACTAGGAAAATAACTGAGATTTTTGTTTTGGCCTTTGCAGCCCTGGCACTGTGATGAGAAGGTCTGGCCCCTCACAAGAGTGTAGTTGCAGCACATCCAACGCACCTCTCTTAATTGCTGAAGATATGCCAGGTCCTGTCCACTCACTCTCTTCAAGGTCCAAGACCTCTGTTTTAGCTGCAGTGTAAATTTGGCTTTGATTTCTTACTGGAGCATCATCTGTATTTTAGTTCTGCGAAACAGTGATGCAGGATAACATCACTGAACACTTACTCAGCAAGTAAAACTAGAACAAAACTTATCGCCTGCTTTGGAAAAGTGAAGCCACACATTTTGTACACCCACACCTGAAATTTTCTACAAAAAATGTAGAAATGAGCTGACTGCATTCAGGTGTTTGCTGTTTAAGTTTACCTGAAGGGTAGAATAACCCAGCTTTATAACACAATTGTACTACGTAGTTCTGGTAAGGATCTGTCAAACGGCACCTGCCTGCAGACAGGGGAACTTGAGTGTGTGTAGGAAGGGGTTAGAGGAGGTGGTTGAAGGATGCCTTTGACATCTATGTCTAAATTGTCTGAGGACTCATTCTTGTTTGGCATCCATTTATTATCATTACCATTTATTATCATTACCAAAGGCTTATGGGACACTGCCCTCTCAAGTCCCAGGCCTAAATTCCATTGTCTTGCCCCCTTGCCACATTTCAGACACTAATATACCACTAAGCCACATTTAAGACACTAATTTTCTTGTAAGCTCTCTGTAGCCTACTGAGAAAGTACAACGATCTTTGCTGCACTTGTAGTAAAGAAAATAAACATGCATTAAGAAGGTGTCAGGGGAGAGAACAGATCACTGATTTTGTGAAGCACAATTAAACAGATTTTCTTCTCTTCTGCTTCAGTGTGGCAGATGTGAAATGTGAAACAGGCAAAAAGCAGGTTTTGTACCTTAGGCAGTGCTTTGAAAAGTGAGCAGGTGAAAGAGTCAACGCTACACTGCTAAAATAGTGGAACATGGGGCAAGAAGCGGGAGGATTTGCAGTATCAACATGTAAATGTACTTGAAGGCCCTGTAAGTACAATTTTGAGACAAACAAATAAAGAAATATATCCCAAAATAAGACATTTGCAGGGGACTGACAAGAAATGCTCATTGGCATATGGAAACGAGAATTTTGCAGACACGTGGGAACAAAAGCGACAGTAAATAGTATTATTAAATGGATTGTTTATCCATTAACTCATCTCCTGTTCACCTTCCTCGATGTTTTGGATGGCTTATTACAGCAATAAACAAGAGTTCTCTATGCTTAGCAGGATACAAAACATGTCTTTGACTTCCAAATCTTAAGACTTAAGGATGTTATTTAGTGTATGCAATAGTATTCGGGTGCTATTTTTTCTCAAGCATCAGTAAAATATTTGACTCCTCACAGGTATCTCTCCAGATTTTATGCTCATTACTGACTTTAATCTATCTTGTAGGGTAGGCAGGACAATTTTTGCTTTTTATTAGCTTCCTAAATTCTCAGTATTTTTTTTTTTCACTTGATTAATTATTCTCATATTTTTCACAGATTTTCTAAGAAAGGGTTACTGCAAATTATTACAAGTTATTTTATGGTCTTCTTTATCATTTTGTTAGGGTAGATGAATACTTTTATTACTTTACCACAAAGCCATCCTGTTTATACTAGTTAGCTCTCCTTTCCCTAAGACAATATTGTTTCCATATCTACTTTCTAAGTCTATAATTTTTATTTTTTAAAAAAAGCAGAATTTGCACATACCAGCAACATTTTCAGAATGCAGTAAGCAAGTACTTAGAGCAGTGAGGGAAAATGTCAAAATGTAACAGAAACTTAAAAATAGCGTACCATTTCAAAGGAGAGGGAAACAACCCAACCTACAGCAACCATACAAGGCAATCACCTTGCTGGCTGTTAGATTTAAAAGACACCCATGAGAACAGCATGCTGGGAAAATCCCTGTCAGAATACAAAGCCATACTGAAACATTCAGTGATACCTGCAGGGAAAAGTAATTAAAGAGATGATGCTAGGGCACAGACAATCTAAGTTTGGCAAATTGAAAAATTTGAGATGATTATGTCACTTTGTTTCTAGGTGCTATTATGATTGTGTGGTAATAAAATTTAGATTATTTTAAACATCTTTTCTGTACTTAAAATTTAGTAGCATATAAATCTCTTGCTTTAGTATATGAAACTTTTATTCAAATACAGAACATATCAAAGTCCTTACTTCACTATATGCTCAAATATAGCATAAAAATACCTACTTAAATACTGTATCTACTCGAATACATCATAAAATTGGATTTGTTTTCTTGTTTCTGCAAGAATCTTAAAAGAATATTTAAAAGACTGAGCAAAACAATTTACACCATTCTAATTAATTAAAATTTTATCATTAAAAGTGGTATCTCTCTCCCTATAATTTACCATAATTAATAACTTTAAAACCCAATTTCATCAATTGTAGTCACAATCCTAGGGATCTACACAGATGAGTCTAAAAATTTGGTAGCTTATTTGAAGAAATATTATGGTAAAAAAGTAAGCTAAATAAAACTGAATCTTGTCATAGCAAGCTTACTTTTTTCCCCAGTAACAACAGAATTGTAAAGAAAATTAACATTTCTTCCACCATCTGATCTTTGAACTTTTGTTCCTAAATATTTCACTATTGGTTAATTATGATGGTATTGTTTTCATAGACTGTAGTGAACTAAAGTTTTTCATTATCCATTACTTCATATATTTAATGAATTTCTGTCTTTTGGCAACTGTAGACTCTCTAGCTTTTCAGTTTTATAGGTTCACTGTACTTTGGTGAATTACTGTCAAATACCTAATCTTCCAGAGAAAAACATAAACAGCCAACACTGTATAAATCATTATCATAACAAGACTTCTATTTACCAGCTGACCTATTACATAGTCTTACAAGATTCATTGGTAAGTCTTTTCATACTGTAAATTACAAAAAAAAAAAAAAGGAAAAAAAGAGGAAAGATATCAGCAATGTAGGTTTATGGTAGATGATTGAAAAACATATAAATTATAGCTTACTAAGCTATCCAGAAAGATTGCTATATAGGAATATGTAATTTAACGATAAAGATATGTGATAATAAGGGGAAGCGTTGTCTCTATGACCCTCTATGACCCTTTTTGATTTCATCTTCAGTCAATTCCTTATGCACGTCTCCTTAGTGCATTCGAAACCTCTTCATGGCTGGCAAGGGTTCACACTACTTTCTGATTCAGAGCGGCCCAGCTTCTAGCCTGTGAACCACAATCAGCATATGAAACTGCACCCTTCAACCCATACATAGTTTTAGTTTTCAAGGGATGTATAGGCACATGTGAGGGAATAGTTATCCATTACTGAGGTGGCGCCTAAAACCTACTTTTTGGACAGCCTCCATTCCTGAGCTCTGTTAGTACGTGGGACACCGCTGCATCCATATGAGAAGAAAGGATGGTAAGGATAGTGTTTCTGAAGGTGCTCCTAAAAATACTTGTACTACTTGTAGTTCCTAGTAGTTCATACAGGGTGGTGTTCCTAAAAATGGCACCTAGTTCCTACTAGGTGTAGGTAATTACTGACGAATGACATCGACTTTTGTAACCCAGAATCCACAGTATGCCTTGTAAAATACAAATAGTCGCTTGTTCGTTCCTTCATATCTTTATGTTTCCAGCACAAGGAGGGCAAAAACCTGATGCTGTTGAAGCCAAATAGCTGTTTTGCTTTTGCTCCAGCAGGGCCAGCTGCTAGGCTCCCTATTTCCCTTAGGAATGCAGCTGCATTCCTGCCTGGAACCAAAGCACAGATTTTCAATTTAAACTTTGAGATGAAATTTCAGAAAGAACGTGCATTCACCCACACGCACACTGCAAACGCCCCCACAAAACTAGTGTATATTAGGCGTGATGGTGGTGTCATTTATTTCTGGATAATGAACAATATTTTAAAGAGGGAGATTTTCTGCTGTAAAAATGGAATTATAATAATGACAGGGGAATGGAAGTAAAAATTGATGACTAGTCAGGAACATATTTGGGTGTGGTGAAAAGATATTCAACTACCATTTATTTCAAGGTTAAACTATCAAATGTTCAAATATGACTGCAACTGACTCAACAGCATTATAGATGAACAGACACTATTTGATCAGAATACATTATATCCCTACAGAGGAAGCCCAGGAGGAATACTGCTGATAAACATGCCCAGATTAAGAGGAGTGGCAGAAAGACTAAAAATAAAGGTTTATGACAATGTAAAAGTGCATTTTTTCTAAATGTTTTATTGAAAAAGGCCATATTGGATCTGCCAGCACAAAAGATTATATAAAATTAATGGATTTCAGGTTCTGCTTCTTGTTCTGACAAAGCATCTGACTAAATTACAGCACCAAGCAAGTATTTCAGGACAGAAATCAGGCCTCAAAACAGCTTAAGTAGTCCTGCAACACTTGGTGTGATTCTTCTCACTCTTCCCCCACTCTTCCACTCATTCCCAGGGAGGTTCAAGAGAAGGTTGTGCAAGGTTTTTTCAGTTGACTGTAGGCAGCTTCCATACGCTCAGGTTTTCTTTCAGTTCAGGCTTCCCTCAATGACACCTTGTGCTGCAAAGGCTCAGGAGGGGCAGAATCAGCTTCTAAATTTTCACATTTTCTGAGGCAGATTCAATAGTGTTTTCTCTAGCCTGATAGAGAGGATAAAAGGAAATATTTATAGGTAGGATAATTTTTGGCTAGTGTTAACCTGTCTGGAAAGTGCAGCAGGAGGAATGTAAACTCCGTAAATTTTGTGTGGTTTTTGTTCATTCTTTTTCTCTTCTGCTATAGTTTAGTGTCTCATAATTCACTCATGCAAATTTTACATAAACCAAAATGGTATTACAGTTAATTTGATAATAGAAAAAAAAATTAAAAATGGAAAGGTATTAGATGAGAATGACCAGAACAAAATAACCAGGACATCAGTGAATTTATAAACTCATTTTGGGATTGCATTCTTGTTCTTCAGCATCTGAGCTCTGGGGCTCACATAACAAACACCTTTGCCCCGTTCCAGTTTGGATTCAGTTGTGACTACAACTGGTTTTTAGTTTCAGTTCCAGCATAAACCCATCAGAACTTTGAAATAGGGTTTGGCCTTGTTCTGGTTTAAGCCAAAAAGGAAAAAAAAAAAGACTGCTGTTTGTTCAACTCCCTGTTATTCATTGCTCTGAAATTTGACTTTTCTAAACACACGTATTTTTAGGTAGAATAGGTGGTAGCACACCTTACTATTACTTTAAAATTTGTGTCTGTGGATTGTGTATTTCCAAAGAATACTTTGGGTGAGAGCCAGTGTGTCCCAGCATGGATGAGATGACTAGATAAGTAAAAAACTCTTTCATAAAGTAAGTTTTATCATATTTGAAAGTGGACAGCATATTTGTCAATTTAGATAATAGAACATCCATTCCCAGCTTCTGTTGATATCTCAGATTTTTATTCCTGCAGTACACTGGAACACATCCCTGATTCATCAATAAAAAGTTTAGTTTACACAATTTATTTACTGTCAGTCGTAATATTAGGGATTTACCTTTGCATAACACTGACTGCTTAGAGTGGCACACATGCTACTATGAACCTGGAAGGGTCTAAGTAATACTGAGGGAAAACACTGAGCTTTAGTTTGGTCAAATTCAGTAGGCTAGTAATCATCTACTTCTTCCCCCACAGTCTGATGTCTGAATAGTTGGTTCTCCTGCATATCTCCATGTTTTAGCTGTCTTCGGTTAGCATTCCCATCCAGAATGGTTGCTATGCTGTCACTCATAGCAGCCAGGGAATATGTGAACAACATTAAGGACAGCAGCAGGAAATGCCGAAATGGTCCTAAACAGAATGTAGACTGAGCACCTTCCTTGAAAAGCAGTGTTATATTTTCAGTAACTAGAAACATGCACTAAGAATTGAACAAGTCCCTACACAGCAAACACTGTGGCCCATCATCTTTATTGATTACCACTTCCAGACCAGATATATGTAGTTCACAATAGAAAACATACCCTGCATTAAATTTCTATTTGTTCCTAAAGTCCCTAGCAGGAACAAAATGATTAGGGAAACGGATATACATAGTCTTTGCAATAAAAATGGCCATTCAGTACTTCTACTGTGCAATCTAATGATAATGTTGAGTCAAACATGAACATTATCAGTGATGACGATAATGAGGAAGGGAAATAGGGTGGCAACTTACAAACAGAATAAAGCTATGAAATATTTCTACCCTGGCAGAACAAGCTGAGCATAACCCTTGGCCCTAAGTAGTAATCAGCCCTGCTGATGTCAAACTGAGATAGGGCAGTAAAATTTGCATTCTTTTGATTAAAAGCACGGAGATTAACATTGGAAGTCTCCTCTGATTATATCTGAGAAGAGGGGAAGTTGGATGAGAACTCCAGAGGGAATGTGATAGCCTTTAAATGAACACATTTTAAATGGAAGCGATCAGGTCTCTCACTCCTTTGAAGGCAGGAAAAAGAATAGCTTCAGACTGGTAGCAAGCAAATCTCATGCAGCTTATCTGATGTTCACTAACCATTTCAGGGCTGCTGTCATTCTAAAGGCCAAAGGAAAATGTGATAGTAAGAAGCAAAAGAAAGTGGAAAACACTGGTGGTGGGCAGCACGCCCATGTCTGCTCAGAATATGGAAGAATCCTGAACTGAATAAGAGAAAAATAGAAAGTCACTTTCATGATTAGTTTTGCTGATGTATTTCATGAGTAACAATGAGAATTTGCTTTTAGGCATGAAATGAAATGAAAGGAAATGAAAGAAAATATATAAATCCTATCCAACAACTTTTGATGAGAAAGGGTGTCTACATTTCTATCTCTTACAAAGCCGATTACAGACTCCTCACAACTTTAAAGAGCTGGGGTAAATGTAGGAAGACATCTATTTTGTTTCCCCAAAAAAGAGGTAATAGACTTATTAATGCAATTGCTTTTATCAGTTCTTTTTATCACTATGCAATAGAAATTCAGAGTGACAAAATCTCTTTACTTATGTTCTGATATCTTCTATTGCAGCAGTCTTCTCAGCCTCCAAGCCTGCATGCCAATCTTTTCAGTTTTTTGGGAGAAATAACCAGCAAGATAAACTGTTTCTTTCTGCACATAGAATCATAGAATGGTTGGGGTTAGAAGGGACCTTAAAGATCATCTAGTTCCAACTCCCTGCCATGGGCAGGGACACCTCCCACTAGACTTGGTTGCTCAAAGCCATGTTACAGTGGAGAAAGTTCCATGCATACTCCATTATTTTGCTTAATGTTAATTATAGTTTACTAGATCTTTATTGGCCTTTTTTTATTCCTTTGCATTTGAGATTTTAGCATTGTATTAGGATTAGTTCCTGCAAGTATGCTCTGCCTTTTCTACAAATACAAGTGTAATGGATGCACTGTTAGGAGAAAGTCCACTGTACGTGGTTACCATATCCCTGTTAGCAGCAAATACAGACGTCTAGAGAACAAATACAAGAAACAGTGCACAAGAAGTCACAAAGAAGCTCAGAAATTTAGGGATTTCCTTGAAAAAAATGGCATCCAGAGTACTCTCTTTAACAGTGTTTAAGGCCCAGCTGCTCCCATCTGTGAAGCGGCCTAACTCCTTTCTGAAATCATATAACCCTGGCTTCACAGGACCCTCTGGCAGTAAATTCCACAAATCAGTTGTGCTTTTTGTTTATTTAAATAGTCTTAATAATCATCGCTTTGGTGCCTATCAAGGACTTTTTTTCTGCTGGTAGGAAATCCTGGATGCATGTTACTGATTTGATGTCTCCTCACCACCGAAGATTTTTTTTTTTTAATTTGTGTTATGGAAAGAATTATTTTCCTTTCAACATTGAAAACTCTTGCTTTCAGAGCACTGTGCAGCTCTTCAAACAATTAAATTTGAAAGTGCAAAATAAAGTGCTCATCCTTCTACAGAGAAACCCTCAGGTTGCTGGGCATGCTAGAAAAAGCCCGTAGTCAGAAGAAATAATGCAAAACACAAAATTTATTCTGCGCACCCCCAACAGGTGTTCAGATACATACTGCAGACTGCTGAGAGGCACTGTTTTAGTTAGACGTGGCTTTGCCTGAAGTAGACGACCACGGTGACCAGCCCTGTTGAGGGATACGGGAACACAGCCTGTAGATGGCACTGCTCCCTCACTGTTTCTCTTCTCCAGTGAGCCATGACTCACTATACTGAAGATAGTATTTTTTTTTCTCCTAGGGACATGTTTACTTTGTGCATTCTGAGCCACAAACAGAAAAATGAGCTCTCCTTCAATGTAATATTAGAAATGAAAATCCCGTTAAACCTTTAAAGATCGGTATGGGCCATGTTTCACTTACCTTTTGCATCAGACTGCTCATACAGTTTTAATAGAATTGCTCTTCCTGGTTCAATGGACTAAAGCCCTTGCTTTCTGTCCAGTTTAGTGTGGAATTCCTTTGTTTCTTAAAAAAAAAAAGAGGCTGTGAGGAATCCACTTAAAAAACTTACAAACCTCGCAGTAACATGAAGAATCGAGTGTTCCTTTAAGACAATAAAAATAATCTTTCAATTGATGAGCAAATAGATGCATTAATGAAGGAATAAATTTACACACAGACAAAAAAATAAATAAAAGTAAACAAATGTGTCCTACTTAAAGAAGCAGCTCATGTTTGATCAGGCTTTCACTGGAGATACAAAACTATCAAGTATCCACTAAATTGTACAAGGAAGAGTTTTCTTCTCTGTTCTCTGCAGTGTGGCACATCAGTAAACAACACTGGGCAAAATTTAACACCAGATTGTGGCAAGGGAAGCAGCATACTGTCGTAATTTGGTGGCTGCATGCTCTTCTTTTATTTATCATATGCAGAGACAGCAGTAATGCTTGCTGCTAACATTTCATAAGGTTTTCAAGATTTAGGTTAGATAAAGAGATGGTTTGCCTAAGTTACAGCATCTCCATTTGTTTCTTCAAAAAGCCCTATTGCCTCTGTTTTTCAGACAGTGGATTTCAATTTTGACAGAGGACTAATCTTGAGGACATAAAGGTGGCCATTACTTCTGCTTGATTATTTAACTGATTTGACCAGCTTATAAAGTCTTTCAAAAACCATGTTCTTACATGCTTAGCAGAACTCTTTAGAGACTTGCTGTAAAAATCTTGCAGCATTCAATTTGCGCGAGGCATACGCTCAGCTCTACAGCAGGCTCTGCAGGTCATCTATCTTGAGCATAGCTTAAAAAACAGGACAGAAACTTGCCATTGCAAGTGCAGCTCCTAACACTGCACAGACAAAATTGCAGAATTCGACTGCCTTAAATGAACATGCACTGGGAAGGGTACCAGGAGGGGATTTTTATACCATATCCAGATCTCAAGGAGCTGATATGAATAGTTGCATTTCAGGGCTCCTAATAAGGCAGTGACAGGTAACCCATTTTATAAGGAGCCATAACTGGACACGGATGTGCACTTTTTGGTCCTTATGTACACAGTACTCAGTGCTGATGTTGTCTCTGCTTTACCATGCTGCGTATCACAAGCAGTTTGTCAAGTCCAGGCAAATCCATCGCCGCTTCTGCTCCTTCAGGTACCCAGAAGAAGAAGGGGAAACCCAAATTCATGACTCCTCGCATTTCTTTCATGTCCGGTAAATTGTAAACCACTGGCAAGTTAGGGGGCATGTCTCCTGTCAAAGACAGAAACTCTAATGGTTAATTTGCCTGGATCTTAGCTAACCACAACTACAGTTGAAGTTATACTAGCAGAGTAAAGCCGAAAGCAGATTGAATCTAAGATATTCGTGAGGAGCTGCTGAATATTTCCATCCTTTGCCTTTTCCCCTCACACTCCTGGTATTCTATTTCTGCTCCTTGCTTCATTTCCTTTTTCCTTGTGTTTGCCTAATGATGGCTGCCATTTCCCCCTCCCCACTCCTCACCATGAACAACCTTACCATTTTCTTTAATGTTCCTATTTGAATTCTCTCTGTGTAAATTCACGAGGACGATAGAAGTGTTATTTTGCTATCCACCCCAACTGTGACTCTTGCTGATTTAAACTCAAATACACTAAAATGAGTTTTAGATGATGATTCTTTGTTCTATCATTTCTACAGAATTCACTGTTCTAAATGTATTACTTTGGGAAGAAAAAAATAATTAATATTCTGTGCATGAGGCACTCTTGGAAAAAGCCAGTGCCTCATGTGTATAACAGTGAGATACTAATCCAAATGAAAATATGTCTGTTAGACATATGAAAACATTCTCTACGCATTCTCCTTTGAAAAGCTGTCCTAGTCTCCTCCACCCCACCTCGTTTCCCTCTGCCTCATTCTAGTCTGACTCCTCTGAAGTTTCCTTGACCCTCCCTTACTATGGTCTCTTGACTTTTCCATTTCATGTCTTTATATACCGTAGATGAACAGTTTTCTTTGTAGCTCTGACATCTTTTTTTATAGCCACCCCTGTGGTTTTGAACAGCATTTATCTCTGGGAAAAATGGCTTTTAACTGGATCATTTAAACACAGAAAAAACAAAAAAACAATTGATATGATGTTCCAAACTGAGGTTTTTAAGCAAGGAAAAGGAAAATATTTAGCAGGGCTGAAAGGTAAGCGCTTCAGATAATGAAAGCAGATTGAAAATTACTGTTGTCTTTTAGAGGGAACAATTGGACTGAGGTATTGGGAACTTAACTGGTGCACTCACAAAGGTAAGTGCTAATTACCTTTTGAAATGAGTAGGTTTTAACACAGAGCAAAAGCAAGTTGACAGAGGACTTGACAAACTAGGACATGCACAGAACTATACATACATTGTTTTGTTAATGGTGTATCTAGGGTCAGCTTCAAGCGTACAGAAAAAAGGCAGTGGAGTGGGTCAGCAGACTAAGAATAGGGAAAGAAAAGAATGGCGAAGTGTCCGTGCCCCACTGACTACTTTGCCTTGGTCAAGGTCCTGCAAAGGCAAGGTGACTTCTTCTGTGATTGTGAGAAAGCCTGCAGGATGCAAGGCTGTAAATATGGCTGTGAAGAAGTAAAATTCCTCTTGGAAGTATCAGTTTTTCTTTCCATCTCTCCTGCCCTACGTCTGATTGCAGCAGGAGCAGCAAAACTAGTTCTCCGGGATCCATTCAAATCTGATGCTTGCAGAAAGTAAGAAGTTTTCCCTTCTGCCCGCCTCTGAGACATCCCTCATAGCTCTGCCTCTTCCTCCGACTTCCTCTGTCCCTCTGGCAAAGCAGCCCAGGCTTGGCTCCGCCACCTTGCAGAAGCAAGCCATCAATTCAACTTGACTCTGGATTTATATCTTCGCAACTGCTGTGAATGCATTACACGCTATATAGAAACAGATTATCAAAACTACCAAAACAGAGGCTGTCAAATGTCATAGGGAAAAATGTTAGCAATCTTTTGACATGAATAGTTCTATGTTAAAGTCCAGGGCTTTCTGTAGGATGGGGACTAGTTCCTTCTCATCTCAGCCACCACTGCAATGATGTGAACACAGTAACTGTCAGGCACCGAGATGCTGTAATGCAGATAGCTATAGAAAACCCTGTAAGGAAAATAATAATGCTTTATTTTCATAGAAAGGATTTAAAAACATGCGGTAAACAAGACACAAGGCCACCATTAAACAGTAAAGAGAAATATATAATATATAAATACACAGAAATACACACACAGCACACATAAATAAATACATAAATACATCTATAAAATCCAAGATTCAGTTAAAGATCACCAGTCATCTATTGCTGTTAATGAGAATGGGTTCCTGTGGAAAAAAAGAAATAGTGTGCAACATGTAAATAAAGATAATCATATCTGCAATATCCACATGCAGTAGGCAAATTAAAATCATATGTGTACCCAATTCTTACCCAATCATTAACAATGATCTTTTGCATTTTTTAGTTTCTTGAGTTGAAATTGGCATTTTATAAAAAAAACCAAAAAAGAAAAATAATCATCTGGCTATTGCAGTCTGTATCTCTGTTACAGAGACCTAGGCCCTCTGAGCTGACAGAATTTCAGATAGAAGAGTTATCCCCTCCTCGGCAGAGCAGCACTCAGCTTGGGGCAAGATCCTTTACAGCGGGTTTCACAGTTATCAGCTGACAGCAGAGAAACCTAAAACTGGAGTCCTGTTTTCTGTTCCAAGCTCTGGGCATATGTTCTGCTGGGTATGTGTTCCTCTGCTTGTTTTTCTCTAGTACCATCACCTCTCCCCTGCCGCCTTCAAAATTTCCCTCCCCCAGTCCTGTCTCCTGAGATGCCTGAGTCTCCCCCTCCAAGGATTGCTCACCTTCCTCCTGCTGCCCTGGGCTGCCCCCCAGTCCCATGTCCTGTGGGACCCTTCCTTGGTCCAGCCTTGGACAGCCCCCTCCTTCCTGCATGAGACCATTCTGCACCTGACTCCGTCACAACACTTGTCAGGCAAGAGGTGGTTTAGGGCAAGAAAGCGCAGGTTTTTATATCACTCTCACAAGGTATGAGAGAGAAACAAGAGGGTAAATTTTCCACATTTAATTTCGTTACCTGAGTTTCCTCCAGCACACCTGGGAACAGTCCCTGCAGGAAAGATGTCCTCAAATCTTCATAGTCCTTTGCTGCAAGCTGCTTCTCTTCCTGCAGAGATGGTGCAGTCACTCTCCTCATCCGTGTGGGTTGAGAGGGGACAAAGTTATTTCCAGCTGAACAATCTAAGTAATTCTTCATATTTTCAAAAGCTTATGTTAGTCCAGATGTCAGCATATTTTCAGGAG
The DNA here is from genome assembly GCA_013396915.1 of Stercorarius parasiticus. Lineage (NCBI taxonomy): Eukaryota > Metazoa > Chordata > Aves > Charadriiformes > Stercorariidae > Stercorarius > Stercorarius parasiticus. The sequence continues at coordinate 613,380 of VWZL01001620.1, forward strand.
AAGGTTTGTACAAATCACAAAAGCCACTCCTGATATTGTCAGTTATGAAACCACAGCATTTAAAATAAAATATTTCTATATTTTTTAACATTTGCTAAATAATGTGTTTTCCCTAGCTGGGAATAGATCAAATTTAGACAGAACATTACAAGCACTTGAAAAAGGGAATTCTTATAGGGAAGAGTAGTGAACAATTTTAACAGTAGAAGTTTCTACCTTCCCTGTTTTTGTTAAGTAAATGATGATATATTGATTATCTTTACCCTTGTATCCTTCAACATTTTCTTTGGATTTGGAAGACATATTTCTAAACAGAGCTCTAAAGCTATGTACTGGTGCTGTCCCATGGAAAGAAGAGGATCACTTTGTAGGTAAAGAACTGTAAAGGAGCACAGAAAATTAAGTTTTTCAGCTCCCACAAATATAAACTTGAAGATGTCCTTTAATCTTTCCAATCTTTGTTGCCAAAATACAAAGTTTCTTGTATTTACGGCTTACACTATTCTTCTAAAATAAAGCCCCCCTGCTGATAAAGGAAAGAAAAGAGAAGTCATTGAAAACTGAGCTTACTAGCCACAGTTAGATGTTAGGCACCTCATTCCTTCAGGCTCCTTTTTGAACTTATAGATCTAATTTGCAAGCTTTTAATAGGAATTACGTTTTGCATTTACTTGTATTTATTTTTTTGGTTTTACTGTCTGCAACTTTTTGCATTCACAGTAGTAGAGGAATGCTAAGCTAAGCTTAGACTGACTCCTATTGCAAAATAAACAATAGACAACTTGCAAGTGCAAATGAGCATTTTGATGCATGCCTATATACAAGCCACCTAAAAATGGAGCTGTATATTTTCCCACAAGAATATGTATCTCTTCAAAACGCTGTCACAATTTTAGACATTCTGCTTGTAGTTATATCCTCAATATCTTAGGTCTTTCAGTCTTCCATGTTTCAAAATATCTTGCTTTTCTATCTTAAATTATGGTATGAAAGCCAACTGTACAGCATACCAACTAAGAAGAAAACTTTGCAAAATTATTACAAATCAAATTACAATCTGACAAGACTGTAGGATTTAAACCACCTGATTTCCGTCTTTGTCTACCTGTACTTCTGTATGCCATACTAGGTAATATCTGAGTTCCAAGAAAAGCAAAACATTTCTATCATCTATTCAGTCAATTATACAATGTCCAATATTGTGATATTGTCCTTTGTAGTTGTATTTCTGTATTATCAGCAAATTACTTTCTTTGCTGTGCCTTTAATAAACCCAATACCAATAACGACACATACTGTTTCTCTGAGCCAGGCTGAGGCTGAGAAATATGCAGAGTATGATTAATTAGCCAAGTGAAAGAAACTACCCAGCTGACAAAAGTAATCATTGGCCCAAATGACCTTTGATGTCTCAGTGCTTTTGGCCAGTGGGTTTGGCAACTGCATGAGGGGGAATGCTAAAATAATCTACAACTAGCACACGTATTAACATTCTGAAGACAGACTATTTTCACTGCAGAAACAGGGTGTTTTAAGAGAAGCCAGTTCAGTTGTTATAAAGCCTGGTGGATTTAGTATTCTGGAAAAAGAAAGAAGAATTGGTACCTTAGTTTTTAAAAATGTATTCTCCATTTCTACAGCAAAAAAGAAGGACCTAGACTTTTTATGACAGTCAATATATTTTCAGGCTCTGACACAAAGTTAAACCTGTGTGATGGTAAAATCCCACCATGTAGTAGTCAACTGTGAGAGGCACCGAACTGAAATACCACATATTTCTAGAAACGATAAATTTGAAAGACAGGATCTTCAAAAAAGTATATAGTCAAGATACTGATCATTAGCTTCTATGGTTGATGAGACAAAGAAGCATTTTGGAGAGTGTTTTGATATACCTGTCTTAGACACAGATTTAAGGATGGACTGAGCACATTTCTGGTCGTGCTTCTTTTCCTCTCCACTGCTATGGAGAGACTAGATGTCTCACCAAGACTAGCTACCTGACTTTTAAGCATAAAGTTTGGTGGGATGAATCCACCCAGAAGTGCATTGGGGCAAGGGTCTGCAATGTATATGTGTGTATATACATGCTATATATAATTAGTGTATTGAATTATTATTGCACAAGGCCCTATGCAATGGAGTCATGACTCTTCTTTGGATCTCTTGTCACCACAGTAAAATGAACAGGAGAAAAATATGCAGCATGTAGTTGGGCTAGTATTGTGTCAGAACGTCTTGAAAGAGTTTGTGGGAATAATGCTGGGAAATTGGCTGCTATATCCACTACAGGCACCTCAAACCACTATTGGGTGCTTCTCACTGCAATTCAGTTTTGATTCGGGAGTGCGCTTTTGACTTGAATCTCGTGACCATCCCCACCCACTGCGCTTTTGTTTATAGCACAGAGCTGTCTCGTTGCATGAACTGGGCTCCTTTGGGATGAAATTAAACAGGAAGGTGTGCTCCAGGAGTGCACCCCATGTGCTCCAGCTATTATGGGGTGTTTATTCCATGGAGCTAGAGTAGAGCTAGCCTGAAGTAAAACTGCAAAGCACATTCCGTGTGGATGCCATCCAGCTGTTTTTTCTCTTTTGCTCAATAGTACTGCTCTTGTAGGGCTGAGCAAGCTGATAATGTAGGCACAGCCATAAGCTACTGCAGATCATGCTTGTTCAGTCAAGCCCATCCAAAAAAGGTTTACTCAGCACTGCATGTGTCACTCAAGCTTGTTTTATTGGAGGAAAGGTGATGTGTAAGAAGGTTATCATTCCAGTGATCAAAAAAGAGCCAGTTTGTAGAGCTGAACCAGTCACTGGGAGGCAAAGATCCTGCTTGCCTATAGAAGCATACCTGATTATTTCAATTTAATCCTGACATGCATTCAGTGCTTGGCTATCAGCTCCTCTCTAGTATTAGTCATTTATTTCTTAATAAGGTATGTTACTCAGTAATTGACTTAGCATGCAGTCCATCTAACACCATGTGTTTGGTCATGCACATGCCATGATGCTCTGAATGAAACGCTTTGGTCATTCCCTGGTCTGCACATCCGCCTTTAAGCCCTACTCTTTCCATGGCTGAAAAAAGACGTTTACAGGCAGGCATCCTTATGGGATTGGTACCGACTCATCACTTCGCTGTGCTCAGTGCCTTCCCTATTCTGTCAGTCAGTTTTAAGGAGTTAACCACATAGATGACTTAAATCCTTTTCCACCCAATGTGTAAGTCTCATCTCCTTTCTGCCAGTTCCCTGTTAAATCACAGTTGTGAGCGTAAAGTGCCCTGGGCTGCTGTGAGTCTGTGTAGCTCACCCACCGTATTAAATGAGAGTCTTGGCTTTTGCGTTGCTACTGGCCTTTGCCTTCTAAGCTGCATGGTGTAATGGAGCGACATCCTAATCTGTAAGTATTGAAAGATGAGAAAATGGTAACGTTTGTGACAAGTGAGATAAAAAGTGCATCTAGCTTAGATTTGGACTGTGACAAACAGGTGGCCACTGTTACTACTCCAGCACCTCCTCCTGCATAAAATTGGTCCAGGAATGCATGTACCTAAGCGCATATATAATGACATTTGGAAAGTTCAACAGAGTTAACCTCATATTTCTTAGGAATGGCTGACTTACAAAGTGCAGCTCAGCCTCATCCTTCCCTGTGACAGCTTAGAAACCTTTCTGCTAAAATAAAATTTAGCCCAAGCGTCTAAATCAAGACTTGCTGAGGCAAATGGCAGACTTTGAGAGAAGTCAGGCAGTATTTTTACTTTAAAGACTACAAGTATCAGCTTTAAACTTTGCATAACGTACTGAAGGACTATATCACTGCAATGCCCCATTAGAGAGTCCACTGCCACAATTATATACCCTGTGTCATCTTCGCTTTACCTTCCCCAAGGATATAGATGCAGTCTCAAGGCCAGCAGGTCCTGAAGATACGCAGTGCAGGAAAGGGTGCCCATTAGCATGCAGCAAAGAGCAACAACTCTTTTACTTGCTTTGTTGCAGAAGTCACAACTCATTAAGACTGAAAATGTAAATGTTGTGTTAGAGATTTGCTAATAAACAGGATGTATATTGTTGCTAAAATCCCGAGTAGATCTGCAGGTATAAAAATCAGATGGCATGACTTGTGGATGTTGTAATAAATCATGATTTGAGAAATTCTGTCTTATTTTAATATCATTAACTGACATTTTGTCTAAAGAGGATTTTTAACTAAGAAATTAGAGAAACTGAAAATGCAGGGCACCAACTATTACTGTGCAACACAGACATCTCCGATTCTTTGGAAGCTGACCTTTTTTTGATGGCTTATGCCTCTCATTTGCTACCAGGAATGACATAGTGACCTCCTTGGTATTTAGATAAAGGCAAAGCATTTCCGTTTATGTGAAGAAGGTCTTCTCAAGACTATAACATTTTCATCAATACTTTTGAAACTGGTGGCATAGCTGACAGATCATCACTGTTAAGCTAACAAAGCTATTTTCTTCTCCCAACTTGTGTTGTTTTAGAACCACAGCCCTTTTATGCTGCCCAGTTGGCCTTGCTCCTTTTTTCCTTCTTAGAAAATACCTGAAATTCTTTAAATATTGAGGGTCAGAGAAAAGCCATTATTTCACTTACCTTAATTGCATCTGTGAATGCCTATTAATTCCTTCCATAAACAAACAGACCCACCTCAACCTATTGCTCAGATTTTTTTATTTTTTTTAAGTTGTGAGAAGGTTCTGCAAAACATTTGATATTTTGCTAGTTAACCAGAGCAATACCTTGGACATACTTCATAAAATACCTACAAAGTATCTACCTTGTGAAGCAAGTGAAAGAGCAGAAGGATAATTAAGGTATAAAGAATTCCACTATGCCGGTGTTATTCCAGACAGCAATGTCTAATGAATGAGAACACAAAGGCATGCAGCAGCTGTCAGTTGAATGCATGCCACAGTGCAGAGCAGCTCTATAAATGCTTTGGAAAGATTTATAGACTTCTATTTCTATTCTGGTATTCTGTGAGCGTATTTTATTTGGAGGATAATGCAGGGGGAGATGGGATAAGGGTGGAAGAAAATGAGATCCCAAATTAGATCACAGATTAAGATGAGGGGTAGAACTGCTCGTGAATTATCATGGGCTTCATAATAGAGCTACTGTATATTCCACACCCCAGAGAAGCACTTAATACCTTCTACTCAGTGCCAGGGTGATTTTGGCCAAAACATTAAAAATTAGATGGAAATCCAGCTTGCCTTAGCTAAGTACACATTCAGTAATTAATGCATATTTGGAAATGTTGCTCAGGGCTTCGTTACACTTGTGAAGCTGTTGGGCTGTTGTCCTGGAAGCCCGTATACTGGGATACACATGCGTGTCACAGTATGTGCTCTCAAAGATCAGAACAGGTGTCTGTGCATGAAGCTGTGTCTGCAGGATGATTAAGGCAGTGACTACGATTGGAGCATATGGCTATGGAAAGATATATTTGCTTCTTTTGAATTTTGTTGCTTCTCATTTCTGTCTGGCATCTCTGTCAAGTTTCCATGCTTAGCTTTGTCAGTCTTCATTTCCCTATTAAGGCTCGCTGGGAGGAATTCAGCTCTGGAAATCAATCTCTGAAACCTGCTAAATCAGAGCTCAACTAAGCCACGTTCATCTGTACCTCATCCTTTTTGTGACAATCACTGAAATAATAGCTTAGGAAAGGTTACCAGGAGATATTTAGTTTATCCCTCTGCACTAGGACAGGATTTGCTCTCAGGATTAAACCTGTACATGTTTTATCTAGTCTAGTCTAGAGTATTCCTAGTGGTGGTCCCCCAGTTACTCCTCTTGGCAAACCTTTCCATTGTCTAATTGGCTTTGCTTTTAATATTTTTATTCCTTACATGCAACCTAAATTAATTTTTGTTCTTCAAGTTTCAGCCCATTACTCCTTATTATATTAACCTTAATCACTTGAAGTAATTCCTCCCCATATTTTATGTTACTTCTCCTGAAGCAGTTAAATACAGTTATCATATCTGCTCTTTGCCATTCTTTTCTCAGCTGTACACATTACATTCCTTTCCTGTCATTTCACGGATCATGCCTGCTGAACTATTTATTGGTTTTTTTGCTTCCTTTCTCTAATTTATTCCTGTCTTTTTATAGTCAGAAAACCCAACACGCGTAACCAAACTAAAACCTGTTAAATAAAGGAAAAGTGAACGTGGAATCTCATTTTGTAGCAGCCATTTTAAGAAAGCATTTTGACGGTTTATCAAGGTATTCTGTACCTAATTGCTCACTTTTACGAGTACTAAATCACCATGTTCTGTGTCAGTGTAATTAACTTATGTTAATGAATCTAATAAGTAGCCTGAATAATCAACCTTCTTAAAAGTAAATATATCATTTAAGGCAAAGTTTTTGTTTGGAAGTTGCTGGGTTTGTAATTATTCGGAGTTACGTAAATAGTCTCGGAAAGAAGAGAAATTTCTGAATTAAGGACGCTGTAGATGACATTCAACAGGAAGAGAGCAAATTCACAGGTGACAGAAGTCAGCTGGTGCCAGTAGAGATAACTGCACCTACGGCAGTGAGGAAGCAGCCCTCATTTATGTTGAGAGTGTCTTTCATGCAGCTTCAACTTGAGAGAGAGTCATATGTCAGAGAAGTCTCTACTAAAAAATAAATGTTATATAAAAGTAAAGCTTTGATAATCTTATTTTGTATGACCTTATTTTGTCCCGAGGCAGGCAATTTCAGAAACCTGCTTCATATTTCAGAACTGGTAGTCGTGTTTTAAAACCACACCAAAACTCTAGCCAACAAGGTATCTGATAAGCAGCAGTTTAGACGGGGCCCGTAGCGACACAGAAAGGCTCTGGAGATCAGGTGATTGTCTCTAATGCTTCTTGAGCAGTTTTGTATAATCCAGAGTGAAGTTGGGAAGGTATGATTAGGAAAGCTGCAGCAATTAGGAGCCCTTTGATGTTATTGCTGGACACTAACATCAGGACAATCTCTTCATTGATGAGTTTATAACTGAAATATAAGACAAGGGAAGATGCTCAGGGGGACATTTGGAGAAACTGCTTGTTACATCTACTTTGTGTTCCCAGGTTCCTGTGCATGCTGGATTATGTCTCTATGATGCGTGAGGAAAGACAGGTGGGTGTGCATCTCTTCCACTTATAATTTTCGTTTCTACTGTTAGAGAGGAGCCATGGTACACTCACAGTATCCTGGTGCTGGAGCCTGACAGAGACCATACAGAGCAGGAGATCTGGTCTGTCATCTAGGAGAGTTCAGAACTGCCGCTGTGCCACTGCAAAGAGCACTTGCTAAATTCTTCTTAACTTCCTGTAAATGGTAGTGAAATTTGTAAAAGAGACTTCAGGGATTTATTTTTCTTGTATTCCAAGAACAAGAATTGTAAGAATGAATCACAGCTTTACCCAAAACTGTAGCTTCTAGTGACAGGCTCCAGGATGCTTCATTGCATGGCTCTGATCAGAACGACTGTGTTTTATATTTTAAAGACACAAAATCAACAAGACATACTAAAGTCAGGCTGAGTGGTATGAATTTGCATTTTGATAAAAATAGAATGTGTCTTCATAAAAATCTTTGCAATGAAGTCGATTTTGTTTTGGGTGTTCTGCTTTTTGGTTGTGTGGTTTTGGGTTTTTTTGGTGTTTTTTTTTTTTTTTTTTTTAGAGCTAATGCACATGGAGACTCCCACATTGTCTTTCTTTCAGTGGAGTCATGCCTTAAACAACACCACTTAAATAGGCACCTCTTATAGACTGGTGCAATTACATGGTTGGTCTTGCAGCTCAGAGAATTTGTATGTCCTCATTAGAAAATAAATTGTAGCTTTACTCTCAGGGCCATTTAGTACTGCATTAGTTACACTGCCCAACCCTCGGAAGGTGCCAACTGGACGTGACAATATGCGATTTCTTAATTGAAATCTAGAATATAGCATTTGCAAATGCTACGCGTGGCATTATAGCCCATTATTTCACTGCTGTTGAAGCAGTTCATTCAAGTGACACGTGCCTATTTGGCTGCTCACTGGAGCTGGCCTGACCTGAAGCATATGCTATATGGACGAGGGAAACAGAATGAGAACGTGTGGGTGGGAGACCAGACTGAAATTTTCCCCGATTCAGGTCCTTCAGAGAAGCAGGGAGGTCATTTCATCTAATTTAATGGCAGTGTACCATGCTGGCAGCTTGCAGTCATTTCAGAAAACACAGTTGTGAGAAATGAAAAATCAACAAATATTATTGTCCATTTGAAAGCAACTATAATTCAGACAGAGCTCAGCAAATGGATTGCTGTTATTTAAGGTCTGGGGAGAGCTGCTCATAATGCAGAGCTGAGCTATACAGGCTGTTATTCCAAAATAGGTGATGTGTTTCACACCTGGCCATATCCAGATTTACTTTCCAGAAGAGATAATTTTATCTAGAACCATCAGTCTGATTCTTCTTGCACATATACCATTAAAAAAACAATGCATTTCATCATGTCCATCGGAAACCTTCTGATTTGACTCAGAAATTTAGGTTACAATAACAGCTTAAGAACATGCTATTTACCTGATAGTCCAAGTGAGCATTTCCGATTAGTCTGAAAGAGAAAAGCTTAAAAGAGGAGCAATAATTCCAATATTCAGCAAATAGCATCAGTGGAATTTTAATCTACATTAAAGTCAAGTTTCAGTACAAGTAGTAGCATGGCTAGAACAGAATCACTATGCCATCACACTGTTTTGAATAAAATTCTCTACATATTCCTCTATGTGTGAGTCTCAGATGGAAGAGTCTGAAGGAAAAATCCATAGTGGAAAGAAACACAGTGTGTATCTGACCAAGAAATGCTGATAATACTTGGCCTCCTTTCTGTTAAAAATAACTCATTTGGGTAACTGCTTCATAAACTCGATACATGAGAAAGTTTTTAATAAAATATATTTGTAGTTTCATAATTTATGTGAATAATTTTACATGAGAGAACAGATAATAACTTCTGGATTAAGAAAAAAAAAGGAAGCATATCTTGCTGGATAATGTTCTCAATACTTCTCTAATTATTACTGTTAATTCCTTCTGTCATTGTTGTCTGGAAACATATTTAACAGTGTTTCATTGTTTAATTTCTATGGCATTGGCTCATGTGTATTTAAAACATATCAAGCATGTTTCAAAAATTTTGTATTTGGTGATGGTTTAAAAATTATTTTACTGTTGATCATGCCACAGTTTTTCTAAAATTTGTCCATTTGGAGGTTCAACCTCAATATAAATGGTGTTTGGATATTTGAAAAATTTGGATGATGCTGTCTTTTCACTGGTATCAATAAAGCCGCATTGGCATTGGCTTCTTCCAAATTTTTATATTTATATTTTTGTATTTGTTTACCTTGTAGTCAACTGCTGTAGTTCTGATAAGTAACTAAATTTGAGTTTAAAATAATCCTTGATGAAGGCCTTGGGCTGGCAAATGCCTTTTATATAAAGTAGCAACTGCTTCAACTTAGGTTTTCATTATTTCTGATGGAAAAGAATTAGTAATACACTGGAACTATGATAATCCAAATCGAACAGATGGAATTGGATGAAAATGACATAAAATTCTGTTTAATTATATTTATTCCTTTTTTCTCTTTTACATCGAAAGAGTTTAGTTGTCTGTCCTTTAAATGAAAATAATAAAGAGGATTTTGTAGGAGATAATAAAATTTAGTCATATTTAATATGAAATAAGGCATTGCAAGTAACTCAGATATTATTGAGAATAACTTGATAGGGAAGTCCTCCACTGTACTTGCCCTCAAGAATACAAATAGGGTATAAAAACAGCAGCCTGTATTCTTGCAAGGTTTGTTGATATTTCCACAATAAATGTTAATATGTTCATCAGTCTCAGAATGAAGTCTCTTTTATTTTCTTTTTCATGTTCCACAAACTTGAAAACATCAATAAACAAAATCATATTTTGATAGTAAACTCTTTCAGAATGATTAAGTCGTGATTGTGCTCTCATTTGTGCCTTTTTAACTGCAAATTTATAAATCCAGATATCCCAGCATGCATTATTCCCAGCTTACATTACAGAAGAAAAATTAAAAAGTTCTTTTACAGTTTTAAGTAGAAGCCTTAATGATCAATTCCACGGTAACATCTGGAAGTCTCAATTAGATAAAACGCTGTTCTGTTAGGTCTTCTGCAAACACACGGTTGGAAAAACTCCAACTCTGAAAGAGCTCTCACTCTCAGAAATGCTTGAGGAAGGAAAAATAATGATTCGCTTTTGGTAGCTGCAGATACGAATCACAGAAAGGTGATGTGACTTGCCCAGGGATATACATGCAACCTCTGGCAGAGCTGGGATTTACACTTTCATCTTGCTGCTCAGTGCCTTAATCAGAAAAACCTTCATTCCTCTTGCAGCCTGAAAGTGACCCAGCTTTGCTGAAAAACATTTCTGTTTTTGAGGAAATAGTATTGTGCAGCCCTTCTGAGCCCTAGTGTTCCTCGCGATCTGTCTGCGTGAGTTCCCAGTCTCAAAATCTCCCTAGCTGAATTGGGCAGAATGTAAATTTGAAGGTCGATTTGCGGGATTCACAATACACATTATTAGAGACTGAGGGGCTTTAGCACAACTGTGAGAACGTGTTTACAGCTGCCATCACATACATTAGCTGTGGGCACTGTCTGAGATCTCTCAATCTTTAAATTAGAAAAAGTGACTGAGTTCGTTTTAAAAGCATTTCTTTGTTTATATGCACTTGAATAGCTCTTACTCTGTATTCTTGCAAGCTATCTTGTTCTTTTGTAATTAATACATTTGTATTCTATGGAATATAGCAGCTGGGTTTAGTTCTTGTCATTACAGTATTTCCACTGATTACCAGCCATTGTCCCACAATGAGGTTTGATATCATATCAGGGCAAGGGGGCTGAATTTCTCTGTGGTTGACATGCTAACAGCAAGGTTTGAAAGGGCAGATTTTTAAAACAGTGAGCAAAATGATTAACATGAGACTGAAGGGCAAAGTAATAAAACTTTAAAACCACTAACTAAGCCTGGAGGCCATGTAAGAGCACTGTAGTAGGGACACAGATGGTGTGCATACCAATGAGTGGGAAAACATAAAAGAGAGAGCAAAACTGTATGGCTAAATGGAGAATTACGTAACTTTTACTGGGGCAACAGACGCATTATTTTCTAAAGCAAAACCCCACTGCAGACAGCAAAGAGAAACTCGGATGGAAAGCTATAGTAGATTCACTACCAAAAGAAAATCAGGGAATGTAGCTGTGGAAAGAACAAATAGCAAAAGGTGGAAAGAACAAATAACAAAAGATGGAAAATAATGAAGTGGCAACTGGAGATCTTGAGACACAGAATGGAGTTATGCTCCCGGTTAGCACTTCTCGGAGCGTACCTGTGAGATTTTGGAATCTCCGTTGATGTTGTTGAATCTGTCTATAGTCACCTTGTTAGGTTGTCTTGGCTGAATGCTGAAGTATTGCAGACATCAGCCCATGACTTCTTTTCTTCTAATCTCCTAAAGGTAGTGAGCTGCTTGGCTTCTGCCTTTGGCTCTGAGCTGTGTGTGTTGGTCAACTAATGACACACAGTAATCACTCTGGAGGGAAATTTCTAAATCATTCTTTTATTTTCAGTCCAACTAAAGAATGCACAACTCCATCCATGTTATAACAGTAACAAAACATTCTGCTCTCCTACTCTCCTAATAGTAGTATCTTCTCTATTTTAAGATGATAGCTCTTGCCATCTACAGAGATGAAGCTAATTACAGAAGATAAAGATGCAAATTTTCTGTAATTGCCTTGGAATAACTGCCACTGAGCCTCATCTTTCATTCTAAAAATCTAAAGATACCTGCAACATTTACCATCATAAATACTCTCAGGTGACTAATAAAATGGTATTTATTCTGAATCCATGCTGTCAGGAAGTCCTGAGAGCCACATTATTATGGAGCACACTTTTCTACTTGAAAGGCTCAGGTCTGGATGGGAGTACACCCCTGGGAGTCTCATCTGGACACGCGGGAAGCAGAGCAAGGGGGAAGGACAGTCAAACACAGATATTTCTGATCCAGCATTTCCTTTGTTTCCAACAGATCTTCTGAAGCACCTGACAAGCCTCTATTCATTGGTTAAACTCTGAAGTGGTTACTGTCTCCAGGGAGCACCATCACCAGACGCTAATTGCAACTCTTGGGTTGCTATTACTTTATCTAGCCTATCAAATGGCCTGCTTCACAACAATAGAAAAAGATTTTCCATAGAAACGGAGAAAGTATCCCCAGTCCTTCTGCACAACTTTATAGATACGGTGTGGCTTGCTTCACAGGCTTTCTTTGAGGCATCTCATTCCAGTCACCAGCTGCGTTCAGATCCTCAGAGTCAGTTCCTAAGTTTACTTCATTTTTAAGCTTATTGCTATTCTGCTAAAATTTAATCAGTTCTTTCATCTCCCTCTTTGCTGTTCAGTGCCTACACATGTGGAGCTCTTTTTGCATCTCCAATTTAGAAAACATTAAACATTAGTAATATTACTCCTTCTGTTCTCAAGCTGACACAGTTAGTACTCCTTGACCCATGGGTATTTTCTGAGCTTCTCAGCTCTGCATCTGAACTCAGCACGAGGAAGTGCCAAGCACAATGGGAGAAGTAAGGAAAGGTGAAATTAATTCCATTTCACATTTGTCTAATATTATTCTGGTAATAATTGATCCGTGTGCTTGTGGATGATGCACTTGGGATCTGCAACTGGATTGTTACCTTATAAAGATGACTCCTGTTTTATTACCCCTTAACTATCTATGGATGCAAAATAAATTATCTAACTATATGTATGTGTTGTGATTTAACCCCAGATGGACCACGCAGCCACTTGTGTTGTTCTTCCCCTTTCCCCAGAAGTGCAGGGAGAAGCGGGAGAAAAAGAGGGGAAAGGGAAAAGGAAAAAACCTCATGGGCTGAGGCAAAGACAGTTTAATAGAATAATAACAGAAAAGAAAAAATAACAATGAGGATAATAATAATAGTAATAATCATCATAATAATAGTAAAAGAATATACAAGACACAAGTCATCCTTACCACCCGGTAAACTGGTGAATTGGCATAGTCCTGAGCAGTGATTGTGAGTACCCCCCTCCCCTGGATATTCCCATTTGTATACTGAGCATGACACCTATGGTACAGAATATTCCATTGACCATTCCATCATTCTGTCTATGCTCCTTATCAGCCTCTACGGGAAGCTGAAAAAAAGTCCTTGAAAACTATAAACATCACCTGGCATCAACTAAATTTTTGGCATTATTGACATTCCTTTCATACCAAATCTGAAACACAGCGACCACTAGAAAAAAAATATTAACTCTTTCTCAGCTGAAACCAGGACAGTATGTGATAAACAGTACTGCTGAAATGATGCAAAAGCTTTAGAGATGTCATTGTGATCTTTGTTAATGGACACGTTTTCAGTAGCATTTTATTTTTATGTGTGGCTTCAAATTTCACAACACTTTAAAACAGATAAACAATGTCAGTAACATGGGTGAAATATACATAATGAGGCTATTCTGTGCCAAGTTACTCTGGCTGTCACTTCTGCATGCTTTCCATGTTTTAGGCAGGAGGGATGAGACCCAGTGCTACGACTTGGCCAGTGGCATTTATGGAACTTTCTGCTATTGTGAAGCCATGTGCTAGTGTCTGAGTTCTGAACATACTCTCTGATCCCTGTGTTGAGAAAGTCCAGTTATCTATAGTCCTCTACCTTCCACATATAGTACAGCTCACTGGACTGTGGCATCAGTACCACTCTGGATGTTGTGGAGGGCTTTCAGCAAAAGCAGAGCATATTACCAGAAGTCTGCTATGCAATGTGGTAGAGAGCAGTATGAGTTGGGCTTAAATAGCTGAGATAATTATTAAAATTATAAACTTAACTACATAGCTTGCTTGGTCCTTCCACACAACATTTCTGAATTCACTAAATTATACTCATTGGGTGCCTTTTAATAGGCAATACAGCTCTGTTCATAAGCACTTACTTCTAAAAGGAAATACAAAAAACTTTCTTAGGAGACAAAAGCAGCAACAGTACACCTGAATGATTGCTAGGTGAATCACTCCTCTACCATAATACTGACAACAGTCTCTTCATGTGTTTCTCCACCTTATCACAGGCTTTCTCTGTTCCATTTATAAATCAACACATACAAGCCTATCTCAGACGTCTATCACCCCAGCACCTAGTAATACATTTGGGCAACCCTGCTCTGTCAGAGCTCACTTGTGTGCAGCGTGCAGCTTAGCGTGAGAGCCTCCTCCCTGCCGTCCTCTGACAGACAGTCTTCTCGCTGCTGCAAGGCCATTAAGGCAGTGAGTAGGATGCTCAGAGTTACTAAAAATGTCTTTCTTGCTGCTTCATTTTTTCCTTCCCAATGCATTTTCCTCTCTGACCAGTATACGGTGATTTACATTTGCTCCTGAAGTGGTTTTGAGAAATCCTGGGTCAATCCTGTATGCACTGAGACGTGGGAGTAGTTCTTGGTGTGACCTGTCACCATCCCTGGCCCAGTTGTTCTCTTAACAGTGGGACAAGGCTTCAAGGAAAGGTCCCTGCCACGGTCTGTCCCACGGCCCTCGCTGCTACCTGCCCTGGCCATGCTGCAACTTGACAGGACAGTCATGGGTTGCAGGCAGGAATCCAGAGTGGACACTGGTAGCTCTGTGCTGCTCATGGACCATGAGGCTCTGTTCACAGTGGATCAGAAGAATAGCCTGTGAGACAGTCATATAGATTTGCTTTGTCTCAGACTTCCTTTCAGAATTGCTTCTTATGGTGACAGGATGATCTAAGCAGGCTAGCTGTCATAAATACCACACAGAAAGAAAAGAAAAGCATTGAGGGCACAGGTGCTGGTGCATATTTATGGCAAAGGAATGGCATTTTAGAGTGAATTTTGCTGCTTAGTCCATCCAGCTCATAACCTTCTTTCCCTGCGTATCTTTCCCAAGAGCTCCTCAAAAACCGTTTGCAGGCATGACAAACTGCTCTGCTGGCATTGATACCTCATTCTCTGTCTTTAATTTTTCCTGGGGGTCTTGTGTTTGCTCTTGATCATATGACATGCCCAGGCAGGTAGTCATAAAGGAGAAAAGAATAAAGGGTTTCTGGAAAGATAAAATCTAGGAAGGAACTGCCTCTACCATTGCTAAAACAATTATTCTGGGTCTTCCTTAAGTTGTGTCTCTGAGTAGTTCCCAGGACAGAGAGGTGCTTGCTGCAGATCATGTGGATTGCTCTGCTGGCTGCAGCTCATTTTTGGTTGCTCTTTACTCTGGTGTACCTCAGACATAGGCATGGATGGATACCAGGATGAGTGGACCTTGCATGGAAGCTCTGGAAATGTTATGGGGTTCCTGTGTACAGAGTTGTCCATAGAAAATGGTCTGTGGATCTTTCAGATGAAAATTGGGCACCACTTGCCTCTAGCAGCCCCTAAGAACTACCTTCTGTTTAGATCTCCGCAGTGTCAGGTCCCAAAGACATAGCCCAAGTTCAGCATTTCCTCAATTTGTGAGGGGTCTGCTAAACACTTCATGTTGAATTCCCTACCTGAGAAGAAACTACACCCTAAAATGTTTATATCTGCCATAATTTACTTCTCTTTGCTTAACTATTTCCCAAGTACTTTTTGTTTCCAGAAAATAACTATTAGATTCCCACCATTTTGGGGTGTTTCACTTTTATGAAAGTGATAGTTACTTTGCTTTCATAGATTGGCTAAGTGTTGAACCTTACTTGTTAATACAGGTGTTATTTAGTATATATAAAACTAATTTAAATGTAACTATAGTAAAAGATGTATCTTGCTGGTGTGCGTCTGTGTATTACGTATGCATCCTGTTACCTTACAGCAGGTTGTACAGTTTAATATGCAGATACTTTATAGAGGTCTCATATTCATCATTTTCTTTTTAAAGAGAAATGAATGAGCCAAATAATAATCATTCTAAACACGTACAGCAAAACATCTCAACAAAAGAGGTTTTCATGACTAGAGCTGATGAAAATGCAGGACTATGTGGCTTTGGGAAAAGGAAAAAAAAAAAAAAGAAAAGACTTGGAGGGAAAAATATTCCTGGATCAGAAAAAAGGCACAAGGAAACATGCTGATTAAAAAATGAAGTGTGCCTGCCTTTTGATTGTTCCAAATTCTTTATGAGCCAAAACAAAATTACATGCCTAAAAATTCTAAATATTCTGCATTAGATATCATTATCTTCTGCAGAACACAGCTACTGTTTCCAGCTGGTGCATACTAGGACTTCCTACATCTTCATCGTCATTTTCTCCCTGGACAAACTTGATGAAGTATAGCGAATAAATAGAGTTAATATTTCAAATATTTTAAGCTAAGTAAACTAATTACCTTTGCTTAGTCAGAGTCTAGATGTCTATACATAAAGCCGCAATTTTTGGAACCAATATGAGTAGTGGTGCCAGGTGGTATATCTTGGAAAGCGCTTTCCTTAAATTTTGTAGGTAACATTATGGAATTGCTTACTGAATATGTTACAATTACCTAGATATTCTGCAGCTGTAGAACCAAGATCCTGAGCCTTCTCAGTTCTTGTTTTCCTTTGAACAGCGTATCTCTGCTTAAAATCTTCTAAGATTTTGAAAAAGCAGAATAAAATATTCAGTAGAAAAAAATCTTGAAAAAAATTGGTTTAGGATAAAGATATTAATAGTTCCAATACTAAACCAGATCTTTTCATCTCTTCATAAAGAATTTATAGGTGAAAACAGCCTTTTTGATTACGCAGTAGTTCTTAGTCCTGCCGATGAAAAATCAGTTTGTGCTTTCATGTTTTTACAAGGTACATGCTGTGTATCCAAATATTTGAATACATCTCTTCATCCTTTATCTGCATCGATATTATCTTTATATTTATTTTCAGCTTTCACCTGGCACTCTTTTTTTATTTCAAACATTAGGGAACTAATAAAAAATGTTAGCTTCTTCTATATGCTTAAGGACATTGTTGCTAACTTCATTAATATAATTCATAAAATCTTTAGCTTTTTGCCAAGAGTTATTCAGATTAATTCAGAAGCACTCAGGGAAGAGGAATTGCTTTTCTTTGAATATTGTTGCAGAAATTCAAGCTCCATTTGCAAAAAGTTGGTCATTGTCTAAAATTTTTCATTATCCCTACTTTTAAGTCTTGTAATTAGAAAAATCAAACTCTTCTCACACTTCACAAGCCAAAATATTATTATCTTCTGTTTTTCGTGATTATTGTGAAAAATATCTTCAATCCACTTCAAAAAGATAATGTAAAGCCACAGCAGGATTGTTGAACAACTCAAAAATCTTGGACACCTATCCTGCGAGGGGGAAAAATATCACTTACATCAGCATGTTGATTGACTCTTAGTTGCAGAGATAACCATCCCTCTTTATATATTTTGAGCCACAGGGGGAACTGGTTTATAGCAGTTAATGGAGCTGTGGGGTTTGGGGAAGGAGTACCTATTGCCACACTTCCTTGCAGCTGATGGGAGCGACCCAGAAGACTGGCTCAAACTTGGCCTGTCTTGCTCAGTTACAGCCACAGCAACTTCCCAGCAATGGTTTTGGCAGTGGGAGGTTAAAAACGCAGCCCGCAACTGACCTGTTTGCATTGAAGGTTTGACACAACAAAAGGATGGGCTTGATGAGGTTACATCCTACAGGACCATAACTTTTAGACAGACTGTGTCTCTCATTTGGTGTATCTTGCAACAGCTGAAAGACTTATCCCAGCGCCGGCTGAAGATAGAAACTGGTGTTGTATCCTGGGTTACAGACTTAATAGACTATTATAATTTCTGCAGATGCTTCCACCTGGGAATGGAGACTGTATCCAGTGACAGAGCCCATACTGTTATTTGAAAAGGCGTATTGCATGTAAAGATTTGTCAGCACTCAACCTGCCATGCGCTAAGGCAGGAGCAGAGCAGCGTGTCTGTCTGAGTGGGTATAGCAGGAAGCAGCATCAGCTGCCAGGCTTGAAAAATACATCTAGGAGTATCCAGTCTTTGTCTCCTTTGGAAGCGTGTGCCTTCTGAGGTAGGATTGTCTCTAGGGAAATGATTTTGAGCAGGGTTATGCAGTCCAAAGCGGGCCTTTCTAGCATATGGAATTTCATTGAGCAGTGAAAGCTCCAGATAATGGTGGATATTTTTGCCTGAGGATTCCAGATGCAGGCATTGGTGGCCAAAATAATGCCTTGTGTGGATCTTATGATGTCCTAAAGACGTGAATCTAGCCAGGACTCTCTATTATGAAATGAACAACTGTGCTGCATACTGCAGGACCTCCAGGCCAAGGAAACTGTGGGATACTTTCAGAAGAAAACCAATGAAGGCCTCTTATCACCCATATTCCTGTTTTTTTTAAATGTAGGAAATAACCAAATAGAGATGAAGCACAGGGCTCAACAGAAATTCCTCTGGTTCGTATTTACAGTCTTGCAGGCTTGTGCTGCTCAGGAAGACCAGTTACAGCTGCACAAGAGGGACTATTCATAAAACAGAATGAACAAGCTTTGATACCAGTGGCAGCTGCCACACAGGTTTTTTGATCTTGTCGGGCGACATTTCTTTGACCCAATGTCAAACTGAAACTAAATAAACCCATCTGTGAGGTCCTCAGAAGGTCAGTGGGCTCTCAGAAGTATTTTTGGAAAAGAAATGAGAGCAGTGCTGGACAAGGCGGTGACTGAAGAGTTGGCTAGTGAATGGCAGGGATGACTGATGCCAGGACAGTGCGGTACAGCTCAGTCACAGCTGAATGCCGATGACACCAGTCCACACCTCACAAAATCACAAAGTGCGTTCAGGTTAGAAGGGACCTCTGCAGGTCATCTAATCCAAACACCCTGCTCAAAGCATGCCTCAGGATAGACGTCATATAAACATATGACTGCAGTGAAGATAGCTTATATGCTGAGCTTCCTAAGGAATACCTCCTCCTGTATTTTGTTACACACTACAAGTCTCAAAACAATTTTTACCCTACCTGTGGCTGTCTTGGAGGCAGTAATGGGCAGAAACTTGAACATAGGAAGTTCCATCTAAACATGAGGAGGAACTTTTTAACTTTGAGGGTGACAGAGCACTGGAACAAGCTGCCCAGAGAGGTGGTGGAGTCTCCGTCTCTGGAGACATTCAAAACCCGCCTGGACGCGTTCCTGTGCAACCTGCTTTAGGTGACCCTGCTCTGGCAGGGGGGTTGGACTAGGTGATCTCCAGAGGTCCTTTCCGACCCCTACCGTTCTGTGATTCTGTGAAGTGGCATGGCACCATGCCAGGAAGTGGGCTGAGAAATAGGTTGCATGTTACGATGGTCAGAAGCTATTTCTACTTGACAGCAAAACTAGTTACATGATCTCCGTGCTGATCAAATATTTTGCACGATGTTGGTGGCTGGATTGCACGAAGGATGTGAATGACAAAATTATGAGCCAGCATATTCATTTATGGTCTGTCAGCAGGCAGTGCAGGCAAACCAGCACACCCATTATAGTAATTTTTCCTTAGAAGAGTGAACCTGACAACCACGTCTGAACTGAGAGTCTGAGTCTCTGTGAGACAAGCCACATAACTCCATGCTTCTGGTTCAAATGTTGCTGGATGGATAGCAATTCAGGCTGCAGGTGGCCGGCTGGGCATACAGCAGGTGACCCTGCTTACAGCATACCCCAGCCAGGGGGGAGCAGCTTCCACCTGAAATGGACTGACCTAGTCCAGAGCAGGGAGAGGGCTGTTCGACTGAAAGGAGAAGTTCTCCTGGCAGTTCTCATAAAAGGTTCCATACCAGGATACTAGTTTTCAAGTTCTTGTTTAGTTTTGCCAGTATGCCTGTTGTTTTCTTTCTTCTTGACCTGTGGAAAACTGGGTTGAGATTGTCATCTTAAAAGGCAGCAATAAAATCTGTCAAATAGCTTGCTTTCCAAATTTCCGTAGCATACCTTCTGCATTCTCACAGTTCAAATCTGAAAAGTAAAAAAACTCAAACAAACGTACTTGTTTCCCGGGAGTACAGCACCTGGGTAGGTAAGCTGATGCAAAAATATCTAAACTTGAGTTGAAGCAACATCTAAGAGAGGAGTGTATTTCATAACAGAAATCATCCCAAACTTCTTGCATTGCATACAGAATTAGTATGCTTATGTCTACACTTTCAGTTTTAGGCTGAGGTCTTTCATCACCCTTCTGATGCAGGTAAAATCTTTTCTTTATTGTGTGTTAGGACCTAAAGTATGCCAGAGTTTTGAGGTGAGTCCATGCAGATCTTTCCCACGCAGAGAGCTATTTTATGTTCTAGTAAAATAAAGTATTTTCCTTTATGTTAGAGGATGATTAGAATGATCAGCTAGAATGATTAAGTTAGAATGATTAGCTTTCTGAACAGAGAAAGCTAAAACTAACTAGTAAGAAAAAACAGTGAGAAACGTTTTAAACATGATTATACCTCTATCCATTGTGTCCTTGCTTCTAGTCTTATTTTCAGTCAGTTCATTGTCTTGCTGAGTTTCAAGAGGCTCTACATATACACAAGCTTCCTTCATGCCTTGAGAAATTTGACCTTGAGACCTGGTTTGTTTGCTTCTTGCTGAGAATTTTATTCTCCTGCCACACTGCAGCATCTAGAACAGTTTCTCTCTTGAGCAAGTTCATCTAACCTCCAGGGTATATCAGCTGCTGATTTTTTTTTTCTTCTTTAAGGGAACCAAGAGCAAACAATCCAGACTCTGTTCTTCCCAGTCATATTTTTTAGGAATAGAATTAATTTAACGATGACTGCTGAGTTTATTTATGTTGCATTAGGTCCAAGTGACTTCCCTATTGAAACGAAAATATTCCTATTTCATTTAAGTCTAAAACTACCAAAAGAAAATTTCAGCAACTAAGATTTCAGTAAATTATCACATTAGGGTTTATCTGTGTTGTACTGAAAAAGTTATAATAAATTGACAAACATACAACCAGGAGTCAAGTAAGGCCCAGTCCCTCAAAACCACTTACAAAAAGCTGCAGAAGAAAGAGCAAATGAAACAAAGCAAAACCTTCATTACAACGCTCCGTGTCTGAATACAAGCATAAAACCCAATCATCCTGCATTTTAAATCTGTAGATTTTGGTATCATGCCAAGATAATCAAGATAATTGCCGGCTCATTTTTTTCTAACGTTAAAATAAAATCATTCAGCAAGCTTCTTCATGGTAATCAGGAGCACCTCACATCTGCATTATGAAATGGACAATTTAAAATATTTAGCTTAAAGCCACAATGCAAGACAAATGGCATCCTGTATTTCACTCATCGAAACAACAGGACACCTGACTGCAAAAAAAAAAGATATCATCATATCCAACGGGACAGCTGGCCGTCTTACTCTATCATTTGAATTGCAGATATGCTTCTCGGCTTCAATTTTATCAGGTAAAGGCCAGGAATGCCTTCTCTTCCTTACTTCAGTTTTGGAGAGAAGGCTTTGTCCAAATTTGTGAGAAGAAATATTTCTTGATATCCCCTTTAGGGATGCTTCAGGATATCTTGTGCTTGTGGTTGTGTGGAGGCAGAGGGTGTTTGTTTCTACAGAAAGACCAGGGGCAGGATCTCAAAATGAGGGCACCTCCTCCCAGTTGGAAGCCACCATCCTGAGTTGAGATGAAATCTCTAACCTTCTCCTGGCCAAAGGGGCTTTCCTTTGTATTATCAGACAATGTTAGCTCTTGCTGAGACATTGCCCCAGTCCTGTTTCTGGAGTTGAAGAGTGGTGTCTGGGATTTTGTGCTCATCCAGATCCCCTGTCACTAAAGGACATATGAAAGCTCCACCTGTGCAGGAAGGTTGTAAAGTCCCTTTGGCACTTTTCCATGCTGCCTAAATAATTATTTCTTGGGTTTGAGAGAAGCTTTTAGTTACTCACTCCGTAACCTGATACACAAAATAACCCCTGGATGTGGATGATCTGGGTTCAAATCAGCGTTCCAGACTAGAAAGAAGGATTCAGTCCCAGCCCCAGACTTTTACATGAAGGAGTGAGAGCCAGTCGTCAGCCACGCTGGAGCTGCCTGAAGGCTTTTTTGACAAATGTTCATCACACCTGTACCTTTCTCATGGAAAATTTTAACTGTTAAAAATGTCCACATTTAAGAGACTATCAGTGTGCAGCATGGCTGGGACAGGTAGTGGTGGGGTAGTGGGGCAGGGACCTCCTGCAGTGGCCCCATTCCACCAGAGGTGGCGAGCAGAGTTGGTTTGGGGATGGTGACCAGGGCAGGTGAGGCAGGGGCAAGCAAAGGACTGGGCTGGGTATAGGGTTGACAGTGTCGTAGCTCAGGCCAGGACCAGCAAAAGGCCTGAGCTTAGAGGCGGCTTCTGGGCAAACAGGACAAGGGGTCATGAGAGGAGGCCACTGGTGAGGCTGCTCAGGGTCATCAAGACCAATTAGTGTGCTCAGGACCCTGACAATAAACTTGGTTTAGAAATATCCACTGAAGTCAGCACCAGACTAAACATCCTTTCGTCTCCTACCAAAGGGTGATGGTGGTAGTCAAAGGAAGAGTGCAGAAGAAAGGCTGTGACCTCTTGCCATAAATGCAAACAATATGTTCAAAGCAAAATGTGTGCATTAATAAAACATATCCTACTGAGATAATTCAGCATATGAGGTTATCTGTACAAGAATGCAGCTAACAAACTGTCGTCTTCATTTTCGTGTAAAATGAAATAAACTAAAATCTTTTCACACCAGTATGTAAATCAAAACCTAAATAAAATCATGGTATTGTTGGCCATCTGCTTGCAGAGGATGTTTTTGACTGTGATAAGCTATTTAATGACGTTGCTCACACTAACAATGCCTATGAATTAAAGGAGTCATGTGCCTTGCAACAGTTTGCTCTTATGTGTCTTTTCCTAAATAACTTTATTGTCGTTGTTAGACCTGACACTGGAATTTATTCAAAGTAGGGTGTAATTAAAGCTGGCTGAGAGCTCGGTTCTCAGAGCAGAATGTCAAGCTTGGTCAGATGAATGCTGTTTCAAGCTCTGCCAATGACTACTGGCTGATATTTCAGCAAAAGGCAATATTTAAAGTAATATAATGTACCTGGTCATGTTTTGCAGTACTGTCCATGGCTTATAAATTCTTACTTGAACCCAATGTGATTTACTTTATCCTCTGTCACATAAAGTTTGACTACTCAGCTTAGCATACGCAGCTGCAAACATTGCTCATAAGATTATCCACTTCTTTTTAAACTCAGCTGTAACACATGAAGGCTTGAGCTCCTCTAGCAGTGGTTTGTGGAAAGCCTACCTAAAAATCATAAGTTATATTCACTTTAAATACATGCACATGTTATTAAATGTATAGCATGGCTTACATGATTGCAAGAGAAACTGAATAAGAGATTTTTGTATTTTCATTTCAGGACACAACATCAAAGAAGGTGATATTACTGCCAACACATGGCAGCAACTGAAGCGAGCCCTAGGCTCAGGGACCTAACTCCCAGGGAAAAAGAGGAATGTCGACTCCACATAGCAGGATTTCTGAACTTGTGGATAGTACATAGGATGAAGTTCTGCAGACTTACCTCTAATCTTCCTAGTATACTTGAGTTTTTACTTGTAGAAGTCAAATTGGTGGGTTCTATTAAAGGGCTGCTTCAGTCACCACATTACTAACAATGGGGAAACAAAACAAAAATGAAGGATCCAGCAAAACTCATCTCCAAAAGGGTTCTGGGGCTAGCACCATCTCATGCACGCTGCAGTCAAGTCCTGTTGTTAATTACTTGCTTGGCTTGCAGCAGAGCTGAACAAAATGTTCCCAGTAATACTCCAAATGATGTGAAATATGCTTGTTTCTTAGGTTTCATTGCAAATGAAATCATTATAGTGGTTTTGTTGAGATTCACAAAAACCTTTTGAGTGAAAATGGGTCTTTGTTGAGAAAAGAGGAATTGGTATTTATAGCAAAAGCACTGAAAAAATGCTAGTCTGCCATTCTGATATGAAAGACAGTAAAACTTGCCTGAGCTTTATTTTGTACTCTCTGATCCTTCAGATGAACCTCAGGAGTTATAGGTGGAAAAATGAAACATGAGACTTTAAATCATAATTTATCACATTTCACCTTGCTTTATTCCTACTACTTATAGCTAAATTAGTAAGAGAAGAGAATTAACTCATTAAAGGGGTAGAGATGGTGCCTTACAGAACTTGAAAAATCTCATTACTTGCATGCAAGATAGACTGGGCCTAATTTGCATTTATGTAAATCCGCTGGAAGAAATGCAATTATACTAGCATAACTTAATGTGAAGATGAATCAAACTTGATGTCTTTCTTTATAGCCTTGGGGAAAAAAGCTGGGTTTCACAAAGACCCTTTAAGGTGAAAGAGGGTTTCTAGTTCATGGGTTATTTCAATGTTTCTGCCTCAGGAAAACAATTCAAAAATCCTCTTTTTTTTTTTTTTTTTTAAAGGTAAAGTGGGGGATTTACTGGGAGTTACTTTTAGGTTATGTGCATATTGGTCATATATATTTTGTAACTGAGCTAGCTTGTCAGCAAAGCTCAAGTTTGATTGGGCTACCCTGCAAATTCTGCCCTTTGCAGCCAGTGACATTGGGCTCTTTTTTGCAAGGGCTGAGAGATATCTGGCCTGCCTGATAACCACCACATGGTGTCACCTCAAAGTCCAATCAGAGACTGCACAATGCTGGGACTCATCCCCACAGCAAATGAGTGACGCACACATAAAGCAGGGATCAGAACCACAGTTACCCTCACATACTACCTATGGCTTAACTGGACTAAAAGTCACCTCTGAAGGGAAATAACCAAGGACCCGAGTCCACCCTTGGGCTGCTGCAGCCTAGCAGTTGAGCTGCAGCCTTTTTCGGGGACAATACTGCCTGGAAGACAGGGCAGTGTCGTACCAGCGCGAGGACCCAGAGCCAAGGCTCCTGGCTCCAGGCTGGGTCTGCAGAGCCTTTCCCTCTGCTGCCTTTTTTCCCACAGCCGATCACAAAAGCCAAGCAGTCAAGGTTTTGGAAGACTAGGGGAAGGAGAAAGAAGGACTATCTAGTGGGGTAGGTAAATGTGCTCACCCTCTGATAGGATGAGGGTCAGTGGTTTTAAACTAGAGCAGGGTAGGTTTAGATTAGACATTAGGAAGAAGTTCTTTACAATGAGGCTGGTGAGACAGTGGAACAGATTGCCCAGAGAGGTGGTGCAGTCCCCATCCCTGGAGACATTCAAGGCCAGGCTTGATGAGGCTCTGAGCAACCTGGTCTAGTTAAAGATGTCCCTGCTAGAAGACCTTTAAAGGTCCTTTCCAACCCAACACATTCTATGATTCTATGATATTAGAGTCCCTGTTTGACAGACTCACTCACTAGCAATAGGCAAAGATGGACAGATGCTACCCCAAATGCCCATGATCCCTCACCCAGCACTCCCTCCCTCCTTACAGCCCCATTTATCCCTCTGCTCAGAGCACCTTCCCTGTTGGGCTCTCCGAGCACCCCCTCTCAAGCCCTTTGCATCCAGAGACCAGATAACTGTTCATTTCTGTCATTCTGCTTATCCCACCACTGCTTCTACCACCCCTCTCCACTCACAGGTTTTTCTGGTGCTCTCCTGACCCAATTCAGTGGCTCGCCCACATTACATGTCACTTGACTAGATAAGCCCTTCTATCCTGGAGGAGTTTACAAAGGTCATAACACAGGTACTTATGCAAAGTCTTCACAAATAAGACAAGAAAAAAAAAGGTTTCCCTCACCATCATCAGTGATTATATCAATGCATGGATGGACAACCATCCATGCAATTATTTTTCCCCAAGTAAGACCACATGTTTTATAAGCCTAAAATAAAAATTTTTGAGAACAGATGTTTGAAAACAGCAATCTAGGGAGGAGAGAGGCACCTCTCTAAATTGTCATTGTTAGGGAACAGGAACGTGGAAACCTTAGTCCCTGTTTACTGTTCTAAATCTTATAGAAGACTAGTTCTTTAAAAGAGGAGTTCTTCAGGACATTCCTCCATATTTTTTGCTTGCTGGAGTTATTATATGATGTTCTTAGTTACAGCCAGTTCTCAAGGGAATTTTTGAGATGGCGGCAGAATTGAAAGAGCTGTCACTCATTGAAATGACTCCTTAGAGTCAGCAAGGAAGTAGTTATCTGGAGCTATATTATTTTCTTCATTTCAGACCAGACTTCTAAACCATCATTTCACAGAACAACTATGTTATCACTCTATGTAAGAAGCAAACATTTCAGTAAGTAAATTGGGCATACTGTATTCTAGAAATTAGGGTCAGAAAAAGGATGCATTGTCTCCAATAGACCTAGACTGAACTGGCACTGATGNAAAGAGAGACATATCAACATATATCAACAATCAAATATATCAACATTTATAAATATGTGCCTGTATCAATATATTAAGAGAGATACAATAGTATAAGCGAGAATAGAATCAGCTTCTTGGAGCTGGTTATTTTACCCAAACAGCAATTCTAATGTTTCATTGATTTTAAGACCAGGAAGAAAGGCTGTTAAATAATCTCCAGCATAACACAAGAACATTCAGAAGCTACCCGTGAAGCTCAGAAAACATGATTGCAACAACAAGCACTAAGAGGCTACTTCTATGTTTCAGTGTAGTCAGCTTTATATTAATTTAGCTCAGGTACCAAAACCAACCTCTTTGTAAGATACCGATCACACTTTGGGGTTTCCTCAAGGTTTGTGTTGCTGAAGATACACTATTTTTATGACTCATACTGGTGTGTTTATAACTATCTCAGTTGTCTCTAGGCGAGGGTGAGGTGTGGACAGGTTCCATCCTTTGATATACTTGGTTTAATGCATTAAGCCAAGAAAAAGGAAACCTAATTGGCACTCCATCCCAATCACCACAACACCGCAACAGCATCCTTGAAGGTGCTGCAGAATCCAATTAGAGCTTTCTTGTCTATGTATACTAATTCAGCCTCATTTTTTTGCAGGAAAATTTTAAAGGGTAGGTAATGGTAATCCTGTACATGATTCATACATAATGTCAGAGACATAATAAGGTGTATAACCATAACTGGAAGACTACTGTGGCTTGTTGCAGTCTGAGAACTAAATGATGATTAAATTAAGTAACAACAAAAAAATCAACAATAGGAATGTACAAATCACCTGAGCATAAATTGAGTTTCTTACTACATTACCTCTCAGCATAATCCCATACACAAAATGCCAGATTTAATCAAGTTACACTAGTTTAAAACTTCTATCAGTTTTATATGTCCTCTTAAACTCATTTACTACTCAAATATAGCAAACGTGTTTATGAAATTTTCATAGAGACTTTCATGTACTGCCTTATACAAGTAAACACTGTCTCATTGTTTTGACTGGTGAAATAAGAAAATGCAGTGCAGAAGTCATGGTGTGAGAATAAATGTAGTATCCTGCAATGCCATTTTTACTGCCACTTTTCTTTTACTGAGCTTTAAAGATCCCCTGGTTCTGATCTGTGACAGAAGAACTGTTTTAAAACCAAACTTTATTTCCCCAATGAAATTACTGGTTTTAGGCAATTCTCCTCTGGCTGCCATTCTGGCTGTCCATATGTAATAACATGTGATTAAGGTAACCTGGGAAACCTGCATTAGCAGATGTAAAGGTCTACTGTTTTTCATCTTTTCCCATTTCTTGTTTTATCTCATCTCAGAACTGTTGATATAATAAGTAATACAATTCTTGCTATTGAACCAACATATATAAATATGTTATAATACTCAGGTTATTGGGGCAGAAAGGCTCCTTCTCCAGGTGTGCAGAGAAGATATGAAATGTACAGGGGATTCAGAACACACACATCTATACAACTGTCTCAGGAATGAATAAGGAAGGTGTTTTTAGGGTAGCTGCAATCAATGACAGTTCCAGCTATAACTAAAATGCTGAAAGCAGGGAACAGAAAACGATTTTATGTAGCTATGCTACAAGAGACTGAGTACAGGCTGATTGGTCTGATCATCACACACTAACCTTGTGTATGGATGAAAATACCTTCCTGTTGATACAAAGACAAGACTCTGTGGTGTGCAAGTTAAGAGCCAACCAGAACACTGATTCAAATACAGCTTCTCTTTTCTAAATAGCTCCACCAAGTTGCCGTGGTCAAAGAAACAACTTGGAAGTTTGATTGGGGGATCTCTTGCTTTCAAGGGGAGGTGGAGGGAAGGGAAGCTGACAAATCTACCGTTCTCCCACTCCTTGCAGAATGAGTTGTTCAAGAGAAGAATAGATAGCTACCAATTTCCTGACTTGTCCTCACTTAGTGACAGTGTGTATGCAGAAGGAAAGTTACGTGTCCCACCATGAGATGTCTCTGGAAGCCACTGCATCTCCATAGCTGTGTGTTGACCACTATCTCTGTACTTCTACTTACATAATAATTACTGTACAACCAGCCATTGACAACTTACAGCTCAATCTCAAGAGCAGACTAACCAATTGCTTTTGCAAAGAGATATTTTTAGTGAAATCACTGTTTGAAACTGCCTATTCAGTCTTCAGTTTGAACTGAAGTGTGGGATATTAGGTAGCACATTAATAAGCAGTTGACCAATATTGGCTCCAAAACTTAACACAAAATTAAGTTAAATATAATAAAGAAGGAAAGAAAATGAAATTTTCTAGAAGTAAATATAATTTTCTAAGTGTATCTGATATCTGTGGCATTGAGTTACATTTTTTCCAAGTATAGTTTGTTGCAAATTTGAGTCTTCTTGAATAGGTGTGCAAGAATTATATAGAATTTCGTTGAATTATCCAGGCCTACTAAAGTATAGGTCTTGCTACAGGTAATTCCCTAGTAACAAAGAGTACGTACTACTTCTCAAGGCAGTAGGAAAAGATTAATATAGTCTGTCTATGGCCATGATTCCTGTGTGGATTTGATCTCTCAAGAATCCCTACAGGCCTGTCAATATCTTAGAGTGAAGCACCACTGAGACTTAAATTTATAATTAAACACGTGCATTCCAGTAGTAGCTTTGACCTGAGATCTATCATATCAAAAGCTGTAGAAACACAATTTGAAACAATTAATGGAACAGGTAAACTGAACATACAGCGATGGAGTGTGAACTGCATGGTAACATGGTGGGTTTGAGGGCTTTCTTCTCTATGCAGTCTGAGTTATGTGCCTCTTCAACCAGCGAGGATTCCCAGGGCTCTGCCACTAGCCCAAGTATGAACCTTTCCTAAATTCAGTGTCAGTTGTGGATGTTTATTCCATTTTATATTCCTCCTTCCCTCACTCACACATTGTCTGGGTGATTTAAAGGCCTAGTTCTCCCTTGCTAGCTTTTCCATTTCTCCTCCTGCCACCTCATCTCCTCAGCTCCTCCTCCCTCCTGCAACCTTAGCTTTCTTAGAAGTTTGAAGCACACACAGCTGATGAAAACAAAAAGGGAAAATGGAGATAAGAAACACTAATTTAATATCATCTTTTGTCAACTTCATCATTTTAGAAACTCATCAGGGAAAATCATATTGCTTAGGCAGAGATTAACATAATTGAAATAAACTACCCTAGCACAAGTGAGCTGCATGATTTATTCTAATATCTCCAGAGCCAGAAAGAACCCAGAAAAATTAAAGGCCCAGATGGAGATCATGGCTTGGTCTCGAGCAGGCTGTGGTTTGAAATGTGGAACTTCACAAATTTTGGAGCTTTTCTTCAGCCTGAAACTTGAGAAGAAGGACACCCACCAGCATACTGTTTGTATCCCAGAAAAGATCTGAACTTTCCTTGCATCCCACCAGGAAGCTGCTCTGCTCCAAAAAACCTAGATTCCCAAGATATTCAGTTCACCTTAGGAGAATATGCTAGTCAGGAGGAAAACCTGAGTTCACACCACAGTACAATACAACCCCCTGGTGCTTTCAAGTTAAGAGTCTGGCCACAAACATTTGGCACTACATACCTACAGAGTTGACCATTGAGATTTGTTAGATGAACGAGAGATAGCACAGGCAGAAAGCCATAGCACTCATGGTACTCATTCACACGAGGAACAAAATGGCCAGCACTGGGGCTTGTTGCTGCAAAGGATGCTGAAATACCATTTCTGCTCCTCCAGAAATCCTCCAGCAGACTCCTGCTCAGCAGAGCAGCAGAGGATTTCTCTTTTTTTGGTAAGCAGGAACCAAGCGATGAAGTGCTGTTGGTGTACTTTGTTTGACAAGGCAAAAAACCCCTAGGGAGCCTTGTAGTACAGTGCCAGAAGACAAGTGGGAACTAGCTTCGAATAACTTTCTCTGCCCTCCACCTCAAAAAAACCTATCCCACAACCCAATAAGAGGAGACTGTGGGAGGAAGGAAAGGTCTGACTCACAGCAGAAACAAAAAAGTAATGCAAAAAGAACAGCCTCCATATGCCATAATAATGAGACCTCATATGTCTTTAATTAGCTCATTATAGAAGGGTGCAAAACAGATAAAGGAACCCAGTATGGAATTATTAAATCAAATGGTATTAAAAAAGCAGGGAGGAAAGAAGTTGTTCATGAAACAAGTTGTACTGTTAGTGTGATGTTTTAAGCAGAAGGGAAAAAGAAGTGATCTGTAAAGGGTAAGGAAGAAGAAGGATGAAATGGAATAAAACAGTTTGGACATAATCTGATGTACTGGAAGTGTCCATATGAAGTGAATGGAGAGATTATATTACTGCCACCATAATTTTGCATACATGTCTGTATCCCCGAAGAGGACTTCTCTTTCCATATCCATATTTGCTCTCAGCTTTCCAAACGCCATAATACCACAGGTTAAAGAAATGTTAAAAAATAATGTGGTGTAGCACAATGTGTCAGAATGTAGACATCAAGAATGTAACATTATCCTGACATTTAAAAATAAATGACACTAATTTCATGCTGTATCTACCTAGCCTCTGCTGTTATACGATCTGCAATTCTGTAGCAAATGAAAGGAGATGAGCACTTTACGTACTGTAAGTGTTCTGGCTGCAGCACACAATCAGCATAAGTTATACTTTTCAGCTCTACTCTCACAGAAATGACCTGCTAGATATTTTGGCACATGCATGCTTCGTGCTTCTTTATATTACTTTGAGTTGCCAAAACAAAGCAATAAGGCAAATAGGCTTTAGCGAGCATGTTTAACAAGTTCAGCAGTTTTTGAAAAAACAAGCAATCACAGAATAGTATAAGAAACGCAAAGAGCTGCCTTTGAACTTACTCATCTCTACTCAATGCAGATGGAGTGGAAGGGTGGTGTAGTAACCTCCTCTGTGCCTCTCAATACGAGCTATGCTAGACAGTAGTTGGCATAACTTGGATCTGAGATGACAGGTATTTACTGCTTTGATCCTTTCGTGGCTACATAAGGGACTCCAGGGTTTGTACTATTTTACTCCTTTGGCCTGCTGAGCTCTTGCACAGGGGAGAAATGCAGGAGTTCCTTCTTCCAATCAGGAAATGTCCTACTCATGAGTACATACAGGACTTCTTCCAATACTTCTACTATGTAGTACTCTCTGCTGTCTTCATTAGCAATCAGAGTAGATGAAATTTTGAACAATACTGAAAAAAATTCCCTAAAAAGGGGAAGATGTAAACTCTCAGTCTAAGGCAAGGGAAAGCAGGGGAAAAATTGCAGTTCTCAGCTGGCAGCATAGCCCTGGGCGCACCAGATCAAGATGGATGGTACAATGCTAATCTATCCCTGTTGTACCCTTTACTAGCTAAGTTACAATGCTGACATCCTACTGGAAGGAAACATAGAGCTTTCCACTCATTTTGGGTGTGCACTTTAAAATAAATAAATGCTGAGAACATTAATACCTCAGAGATTGACTTGTGAGGGCCATCTCCTGCCTTTCAGCATCTTTGGCCCTGTCCCTGTGATGCATCCCATCTTGCAAAGGGGCAATTTCTGGTTAGTTATTGAGAGACTAAGCTACGTGTGAGCCAAGTGGTATCTTATGAACATACGGTATCCATATCAGTAGTGCAGGGACGTGCTATGCACATAGATCTGAAAATATGCAACACTCTAACACTTCATGTAGATCTCCAAGTACGCTACAGGCTAACCCTTCACACTTGGTCTGCACTGACTGGAAGGAGCTGGATAGTGAATAGGCAGTTGCTGAGAAATGGTGAACTCGATGTCACCCGTACATAAATAAGTGAAAGGATGCAGTGCAGATGAGTACAGGATCTCACAGTCCACAGTCAGGACTTGTGAGTCCCTTGCTACTCTGTACACATTGTGTATCTAAAGAATTAAGATAGGCAAAGCACCACTTACCTCTTAGCTTCCGCTCTATTTTGGTGACTCTCTTTCCACACTCCCTAGTCTCATTAGACAGTTTAACCAACTGTAAGAAGACCCAAAAGAGGCAAATTCACAGAAACATAAAAACCATACAAATTTCACACCGCACATAAAGCTGTTATTTAATTTGTATGTGCAGCAAAATATTTTAAAACCAACTCCAGTTATGAATTCAAAGTGTTGTGATTAAAAAAAGCATGGGTATTGTATTTCAGAATTAAAATATGATCCATTTGATTTACACTAATTTACTAAAATTTTAGATCACTGTATGTTGAATACTGAATTTGAAAGCTATTGTATCTTAAAATTCCTATCTTTATTTGGATAAATTTTTCTGATGCTGCCTGGATAAGTCTGGAATTTTTTATTCATTCCTCGCATAAGCAATTTAATTTAGCTTTTAACTAAACCGGTTACACATACTTCATGACTCTCAAGAGAGAAGAAACTCTTCAAACAGGAAAACATAATCTGTGGAGCTGCCTATGAATATGACTTTTTGCTCCCTTTTTTTCTCCACTCTCATATCTGTCAGAAAATGGAGACGAAAGGGACTTCCAGTTTCTTCTGTCACTGGGAACTAGTGTTTAACATGTGTCTAGCCATGGTTGAGAGTTTCACTACTGGTGGTTTCACATCTAATTACTAGATTGGCCTATCACCCCTCAATTCCCCCCATTCATCTTAATGCAGTCAAAACCACCAGCTATTCTTACACAGAACATTATAAATCATTGCCCCCAATTACTGCAACTATAGGACTTGATAAACATACAAGTATTTATTCGCACAGTTCAGTGCCAACAGTGAAGACCCAGCTTTGCTGCAGCCCACTGCCAGTGGGCAGTGAGAAAGCCCCATTTCCAGACCCCACTGAATGAGTGGGGACACAGCCCCATACCTACACATCTTACAGGTGCTAACTTGCATCCTCTTCATTTGGAGCCTTATTAACGCTAGCTTGAAACTGTCTACACTTGTCTTTAGGGAAGAAGCTTGTTACGCTTCAGTGGCTCCTACCAATACTTGTGGCTTGTTCTTCCTCCTGTCAAACAGCATAACAGACCTCAAGGTCAGAGTAGCCTGTAGGAGGGCACCTTGCTCACTTCTCACCTGTCCCAGGCTATAAGTCAAGATCTCATGGACGTTAAATAAAAAAAAAAAAAAACAAACCAAAAAAAACCCCACAGAAAGAGAGAAAGATGCATAACTACTTCAGAAAAAGGAAAAAGCCCAGACACTTTTAGACATCCAGAAAAAAAAGAAAAAAAACATGCTTTGGTATGTCAACTTCTAAAAGAGCCCTTCTTTAAAATGAGCGTATCCCGGGGAAATGCTGGGAATTTGTAGTGTCTTTTGAAACCATGGCACACAGTTATACTATTTAACTACATGTGACATTCACAACAGCAATATGGAAAATGTGAGATAAATATCAAGGGCTTGATCCTGCCCTTTGGTATAGCAGCTGAGCATCATTTCCAGTTGTTTAAAATCAGCTTCTGACTGTATATGCCCTCAAAATGTGGGAGGCAAAACTGGAAAAACTCCTTTGGCTGTGCATATCTCGTCACAAAAAGTGATGGCATTTTATTCGGGAACTGCTGCAAGTGATTTTACCTTATTTTGTTATGTGAGAAATGTGATATTCAGTTTTAATTTACACTGCCAACACAGAGCAGTAATGCCACCACAGCAAAAATGTAAGAACAGGCTTTGTAACAAAAACAAATCCAACGAGCCAAATGAACACTGCCCACACAACACAGTATCTCTCAAAACCACTGGCATTGTACTTATATTCTCACCAGCATTTTTCAGATATTGGTTAGGCATTTTTTTTTTTAACATGATGATCATTCCTGGCACCACTGAGCTTCACAAAGGTCTGTATTTTCAGAAAAATAGTTTTAAAATAACTCATAAGCACAGTTTGGGGGCAAAACAGATTTACTCTTATGTCTGGAGCTTCCGTCTGTGTCTGACTCTATTCTCCAAAAAAACTCCAGAAAATTACGCTTTTCCTACATGTGGCCAAGAATCCATAATATTTCTTGTAATGGAAGAAATATAAAGGGAGGGAGGAAAAAGGAATGAGTAAAAGGAGAAGTGAGACAGGACAGATTCAGACAAGTAACACTAATAAAATACCTAAAGAAAATGAAGGGAAATGGGATGAACAGAATAGCGAGCAGAACAAATGATGTACTGAAACAAGCTAAGCAAAGGAGTTAAAAATCTGATAAGGGAACAGAGATGACAGAAACAGAAAAGAAAAATGAAAGAATTAAGTAAAAAAAAATCCCAGAGGAGAAACAGAAATCCAAGTGCCTGTTCATTCATTTGTGACACAAGCACTATTTTTCCATTTACTTTGATGAGAATGAGATAAGACTCTTAATGAAAAGTAGAGAAATAGAAAGTTTTCTTGAAGATGAAGGAAAGACAAGAAGAAAATGCTCCTAGAGAAAAATAATAAGAATTAATTCAACATTTTGAAGATGAAAAGTACTCTAAACCTGATATATATTTTTATTGGGAATTGTAAAACACAAAAATTGGGAAACAGAATTTATCACTCTATTTTAACAACTTACAGTGGTTTCTCTTTCTGTCATAGAAAAAAGTCTCTCAAGAAGTGCTGAAATAAAAGAATTGCAGCGTACAGTTCTACCTCTTGTAAAGTTTTTGCCTTTTGTGTCTTCTTTCCTCTCCTTCTCCCCGGTAAGATCAACGGAAAATGGGTATCACGTTATGGAATTCACCTGGTACGTTGATCAACAAGTTATGTGTCATTTTTATGCTCTTAAAGTGTACTCAGAGGGCACAGGAGAAAAACTTGCCAGTTGAAGCTGCTTCCCTGTAGCAAACCTGGAAAAAAGACCAGTCTCTGACATGCCTCCAGAGCTGAAAATATTGTTTTTATGATTATCCTCCTATAAAACAGTGAGGCATGTGAAAGTGATGAGGAAAAGGTGCTTTGTTGCTGTTATTGTATGGGCACTCCAAGTCTCAGTGATCCAAACAGAAGGGACAGTGTAAGGATAGGAGAGAGAAGAAGTAAAGGGATATATCCAATTCAGTCGTGGAGTTCAAAACACACCCAAGCACAATCCTTCCACTGACTCATGGATGTATTTGTATATGTATATTTATTTATATTTTATATACTTATATGTGTATGTTCTTATATGTATATGAAACTTCTGTCCTGACCTTCCCATTGACTTTGCCTCTCCATAATCAGGGTTTCCTCTTTTTTCCTCTTTTGTAACTACTTTATTTCCATCATAATGGTTGATAGAACCCCAGAAGTAACAGGGGATATAGCTATCTGACCACACTGTGGAAAACACAATAATCTGAGAAGCCCTGCAGGATTGCCTTGAGAGGGGAGGAAAGCAATGGACATCTGCTGAAAAGGCAGAAGCATGAAATGCGGCAGCGTCTGAGTTGCAGAAGGAGACAGAGAAGACAAAGAGGGGTTTGGATCAAATCCCTTTGCTGAGAGGAATGACTATGAGCTGGGTTTAATGACAACACTATTAAGTGAAGTGTTTCTGCTGCAGCAAAGAAGCAAAATGTTGCAGGAACACATGTTTTGCTGGTAGGGACAGAGAGGAATGACTGGATTTCTCAGATGTATAAGAAATAGCAGCAGGATTTAATGGCAATACTGAGGGGAAAAGAAATGAAGAGAGAAGTTAAAAAAAAAAGCACCAACTTTGTGACACTGATGACTACAGGAGATGAGAGAGTTGCCAGCGGTGACAAACAAAGCAGAGGATTTATGTGAAAAATGTATAAGTTAACCTCCAGCAAAATGTGAAGTATCAGAAAAATCTGGGAAAGGAGGTATCTATTCGATGATTTATATTGCCGAGGATCATCTAGACATTGTGGTAATTAACTTCTGAAGTCCTTAGCTTCAAAACATTTTAGACATCTACATTCCTGGGTTTTGCATTATTCCCTGATTAACCAACAAATCTGTAACTTGAATAATTTTGGTTTTATCTGTGTGACTTCCTGGGTGCCAAGTGAATTGAAGAAAGGAAAACAACATCACAGAAGGTTGAACTTGAGAAAGTTCAGTCTCATAGTGAAAGCAATCATTTTAAAATAACTCCCACTGTTTTCAGTACTTTTTAGCCTAACTTCTCCTTACTGACTCAGTTTTGCTGTGTTTCAAGTGCTCCTTGTTGGCTTCCAGCTGCCATTATTCCTGTATGAACTGCTGTCTCGTGATAGGGGGGAAAAGCAGCTATATGGGAATGTTTCAACATGGCATTCGCCTTTCTTCAAGAAGCATTTGTGAGAGGGACTTTGTGTTAAGTTTGGGTAACTAGGGTCTCACGTAACGAAAAGACCTCAGATGTGACCAGTGCTCTGGGCTCTGGTCCCTTTCGTAGTGTGCAGTGCTGGAGAGGTGTGAAAGCAGTCTAAAATATTATAGTCCTTCCTGGGTAAGATCCCCCTAGAGCAGCTAGAAAGAAATAGCAGCTCTGTGGAATCAGAAGTTTTAATGACTCCTTCTGCCTCAGTTTACCATTTGAAAAAAAAGAATGCTAATTTACCGACACTTTAGAGATACTGTGGGAGGTGACCTACTTGAAGTTTGCAAACCATTTTCCTTTATAATTTTTAAACAGTGTTATTTAGCTACGGGAGGGCACTTGTGAACAATTGCAACCATAGGCTTGAATTCATAATTGTGAGGTATCTTTTGTTTAATAGATTCACACTGAGAACATTTGTATCACCTTCACTGTTTTCAAGCCTTAGTGAAGGCTTCAAACCAAATATATGCCCCCATCTTAGTGAAAGACCCTTCTTTTCTCATTGCTAGCCTAAAATGTGAACAATAAAAATAGTAATAGCAATAACGATAGCGATAGCAATAGCAATAGTAATAGTAGTAATAAGAATAATAGTGACAATAATAATAATCATCATAATAATGAATGACTCTGCTTTTGGTGACTAAAAATCTTCCCATTGTTTTCAATGGATACTAGATATAAGCTCAAGTAATCTAAATTTAACCTCCTTGACTGGATCTTTATATAAAACTTTATGTAGTACTGTTGATGTCACTATTGTAGCAGGAATTCTCAGAATATATCTTTCAAAGTCTAATGATACTAAAAGCCATAGAGTCAACTGAGATGCTGGTTTTGTGGCACACTGCAGTTTTTCCCAAACCATTTCCCGATAGCTCAGTGTTCCATAGGTGATAATTACTAATTTCTCTTTTCATCCCACAGGAGCCAATGACCTTATCATCTCTTCCTTTTCTAACATCCCCTTTTTCCTCACTCGTGCCATGCACATTTTTCTCTCAGATTGTCTAATTGAGTAGCATAATTAAATTAAACTCAAACCAGTTATTTCCACTCTAGAATTGCTTTGAAATTGCTACTTCTATTCCAGATCTAAAAAATACCTATTCTTTTCCTCTGCTTTTTTTTCCCCTTCAAATGTAGCTATGTGTTAATTCAGAAACAGTTATCATCTTTCTTAAAAATCTTGACTCACTGAAGTCATTATCACCGTAACAGTATAAAAGAAAAAAAAAAAAAGTACGCATCCGTGTTTTAGACTGAATTCTGAGTTTTTCAAAATGTTTTCTATAGTCCCAGTTGCATTCTGAGCAGTGTTATTCCAGAGAAGGATGGGAAGGCCCTGTTCTGTAAATAGTCAGACTTTATATAATGCTGACAAAAAAATGAAAATGGAAATGCCTGGAGATGGTCAATCAGGGCACCAAGTTTCTGCTGAAACCTTCAAAACTCTATATCTCAATGGAGAGTTTTTTCCCTATAGACAAGTACAGTTGTAGAAAGAAAGAAAAATTAGGACACAGATCTAACCCAAAAATTTAATGACATTCAATTTAAGTCCAATGAGCACTTCTGATGATAGAACTCTACATGTATAAATGTAGGTATCATATTATTATTATGCTCTATTACATTACTTGTTGTGACCTGAAACTGTCTACTCTGTCTCAAGGACAGGACAAAATGAGAAAGTAGGGAAATGTTAAGTCTTGTAAAGGAAAAACATGTTTTGGACTAATGACTGTTTGCTTGTTTGTTTTCCCTAAATCACACAGCATTACAATTTTTTTGCTACTATCATATATCGATTTCTGAGTTAGTAAGTGATCTGGTTTCCGAGCTATGACATTTACATTATTGGTCGTCCTGGTTTCCAGGAAATATTCTTTGTCTACTGTTCCTCGGGGAAGTTAAAGAGCAGTTAAAAGAGAAGCCACAGTTATGCTTTCTTTCTCCCTGCAGCTGGTGGAAGGAGCCTGGCTTGAAGGGAACCTTTGGGAGCAGCACTGGGCCCCAGAGGAGGAATTGCCCACACCCTGTTTATGCCCTGGGCTTGGTGGGGTTTCACAGCAGCTCAGCAGTGCTGCCATCCTGGCAGTTTCTGCTGTCAGCAGATCTCTCAAGACTGAAATACAGCCCCGTGATTGCTCTCATTATATCTATTATCCCAGATCCAACCAGCTCAACACAGGAATAGAAAAAACATGGTGCTAATTACTCCCTAGTTATGACTGTTGTGGGGTAACAAATTCTTTCACATAAAAAGCTGTATCGGGAAAGCTGGTGAAAGTTTATGAGAATATAAATAAAGTGCTGACTTCCTTAGCAAAAAAAAATGCGTCTCATTCAGCTTTTTAAAGAGAAAAATTAGCAAGAGTAGAGAATATCTCCTGTGAGTCTGTATGCTGACCCCATTTGTTTACTTTTCTGGCACTGTTGAATGTCCACTAACCCTGCTTCTGAAAGATGTTTTATTTTGGAATCAGACTCTAGATCACAAACTTCATAATAATTTTTCCAGTGTACTGTGAAGTGTGGGCTTGATATGCTAACAGGTAATTCAGACACTGGTAAGCCCACCTATATCAGCTAGGTAATGATTGCCTTCTCCCTTTTAATTTTATTAAATTAACATAAGAAAGAAACTGTAATGCAGAGGCATGGGCATGTGCAAAACATGCTACGGTGTACGAATTTACAGACAAGTAATTAATCTATAGTAACTGCCCTGGGCAGACTCCTCTCCCACAATATATTTTGGGGTAGCAAATACTATTTTCACTCAAAGGCCAGCAACTTCACATGAATTTGCAATTACCGGTGAATAATTGTGCAAATGACCTGACTTTGTGAATTCACTCTCTAGCTTGCTCTGCAATAGATTGTTCATAATTTCATATGCTAAAGCCTGACTATGAATGAACCTCCACATCTTCATCTCTCCTAGCAACGCAAAAAGTTGCTTATATCGGGAAAGTTTGTATGAGAAAGTGGGCAAGTCATGACAGTAGGAAGCACAGGTACACTGGTATAACTGGATTTTCACTGGAATTGTAGCGCTGTATTACTAGCCCTTTTCGTGTTGCCATCAATGCAAACTAATGCAAAACTTGTCCATAGATTAGCTCTAATATATATGCTAACGTACAATAGAAAACTGCCCCTCCTCTGCTTGAAATGATGAAATAATAAGCACACAGACCACCTCTCTAAGCAAACCCCCTCCCCGCATTTGGCTTTTGAGTAATGTAATGATGACCAGAACTAAGATGGATCAAGGTTCATTTGCACCTTGTCACCTTCATAGAACTGACTGCTTGTATTTTTCACATGCCAAATTTTTTTTTTTGTAGTTTGAAATACAGATTATTTTACAAAAAATTGATCCACATTGTATGACAGTAAATGAAGAAACAACTAATGAACAGGTCATTTTTCCTCATTGAAAAGCAAGCAAA
Source organism: Stercorarius parasiticus (assembly GCA_013396915.1). Classification (NCBI taxonomy): domain Eukaryota; kingdom Metazoa; phylum Chordata; class Aves; order Charadriiformes; family Stercorariidae; genus Stercorarius; species Stercorarius parasiticus. Next base: position 653,686 of record VWZL01001620.1, read on the forward strand.
GACAAAATAAATATTTGCTTTAGTATTTGAAGAGTCACTAACGAACCAGTTCCCCTCAGCTTATTTGAAATGCAAACAAACAGTTTTACTTTACATGCTCCAAGTACCAGCAATTTAATGGTAGACACAGTCCTAATTTCAGCCCTGGTGTTTTGTCAGTCTAGCACAATGTTCTCAAATGCAGGATTATAACTTTTTCTGGCATCATGAAAAAATGTGGAGAGCTGCAAAATGTTAGAAAAAGCAGTACTTTTCTATTTGCCTAACGCCTACTTATACCACAAAGAGGAGATGCTGCCGTAATTACTAGCTACAAATATTTATATAAAGATATATCAAGGGTACTGCCAAGTGCCTTGGAGTGCTGCCCCTAGTACAGATCCCACAGGGCAGGGGAATGAGCATTTACACCCACGCTGAATATCTGCAGAGAGTTCTCACTTTTCTGCCCTGGGAAAGCTGATTTCCAGCCATCCCAGAGATAGCTGAGAAGGGACTGCACTTTCTGAGAAGTCAGATGTTCTAGTACATCCAGAGTAGCCTGATACTCAAAAAAAAGTCAGATGCACAGAAGAGCAAAAAGCCAATGGCAGTGGCAGGTACTTAGGACCTTGGGTAATCAGGCCAGAAGGCGTTCAGCTTCTCTTAATTTTCCCACAGGTAGATCAAGTGGGTCAGAGGCCATGAACAGTTCAAAGCTCTTAGAGGAATGGGTGTACTTTGTCACTTTTTCAGTTCTGCACTCTCCCTCACCTCGCATTTCTGACATCTTTTCTAACTAAAACAGCAAGAGAAACAGCCTGCCCTGTAGCTGGTCTCTCTAGTTTAATTAAAAGCTTTATTTCAGCTCTGCTAACTGGCAGCAGTTTCAGCAAAGGAGAATACTGTCTTCAGTCCCACCAGTCATCTCCAGGTCAGCAGCAGAGGTACAGTCCAGTGGAGGAACAAGGACAGTTGAGATTACTTTCCATACTCACATACTTCTGTTTCATCTTCGTTTCACTTCTTCCTTCTCCCTTTCTGTAGAGGGTAAAATCTTTTGCCCTGCACCTTTTTTAACAAGTGTAGTGCTTTCTATATAACTAAACGCTCATTCCCCTTGTCACTGCCCCACAATATGCTCTCTTTACCATGAAAATGATGCAGTGGTTAAGTAGAATTACTTCTCCAAAGTCTCCAAATGGCTTGGGGTCGTTACAGTCTTTGATGACTCTACGGCTGTTTCATATTCACCGTAACTCTGGCATGCAAAGGTGCTTCTTCCTCTTCTGCATCTCTGAAGGTTTAACAAAAAATTTACCAGGAGCAAATGTATATACAAAAAAACCCTCAATTTTTTTAGCATCGTATATTCTGTTGCATCCTAATGGAAGCTAACTGGTGTGAGACAATGCCTCACATGGACTGCATGTGTTAAGAATATCTGAAATATTTGCAACAATACTATCACAAATGCCAATGGGGCAGGGGAGTTGGACCAGATGACCCTCCCAGAAGGGACCAACCTCAACCATCCTGTGATTCTGTTATTCTTAAGGATTAAAAGGTAGCACAAGAAATGAACATCCCTGTATTCTGAAGTTTTTTTAAAAGAAATTGTCAAGAGCACAAAAATATTTGGCAGTTATAACAGAATTACAGTACCCAGATATTGATCGGATTTTTGAAGAAGAATGATGTTAAAAACAGGACGATTAGGGTACTTTTTCTATCCAGTGAGGATTTTTAACATCATAACTGTTTCTGTTCTTATCTCAAAAAAATCTTTTGAAGATTTTCTCCCAGACAACCAGAAAGAGAGAGACAAAGTAAAGATCCTACTGCTTAGGATTTTCAGCTGACATACAAGCATGTATAAATTCTATGCCATATTAGGACTTCCCACCTTTCTTCTAAATTTATATACCGAGGGCTTCTTTTGGGTTAGCCATTTCTCTTGCACGATGCAGAGTACACTGAAGTGGACTCTTTCTTGTGATGCAAGGTTAACTGCAGGTAATGGTTCACAGAATCACAGAATGATA
>VWZL01001621.1:0-16484 GCA_013396915.1 Stercorarius parasiticus
CCTTCCTGTTGAGCTTGACATCCATTGCCAGGTTTCCTTGTTTCATCCCTGCACGCTCTGGTGACATTCTTGTAATCCTCCCAAGGGGTCAGTCCATTCTTCCACTTACTGTAAACTTCCTTCTTCCACTTGAGCTTTTTCAGAAGCTCCCTGCCTAACCATGCAGGTCTCCTGTGTCCCTTGGCCGATTTCTTGCTCTTAGGGATGCACCGATCCTGAGCTTGGAGGAAGTGGTCTTTGAATACCAACTAGCTCTCTTGAGCCCCTTTGCCTTCCAGACCCCTAGTCCACGGGATCTCTCCAAGCAGTTTCTTGAAGAGGTCAAAGTTAGCCCTCCTGAAATCCAAGGTTGTAATTTTACTTCTTGTTATTTTGTGCGTAGTACCCATGATACTGAACTCTTATCATTTCATGATCACTACAACCTAGGGTGACACCAACCATAATGTCCTCCACCAGTCCCTCTGTGTTTGTCAGTACCAGGTCCAGGAGTGCTCTTCTCCTTGTTGGCTCCTGTACCACCTGTGTCAAGAAGCTATCATCAATGCACTGGAGGAGCCTCCGGGACTATGCGTGCCTGGCTGTGTGGTCTTCCCAGCAGATATTGGGGTGATTGAAGTCCCCCATAAGAACCAAGGCCTGCAATTGCGAGGCTGCCTTCAGCTGCCTGTAGAAAGCCTCATCAGCTTCCCCATCCTGATCAGGTGGCCCATAATAAACATCCACAACAATGTCCCTCATATTTGCCTGCCCCTTAATCCTTACCCATAAGCTCTCAACCCTCTCTTCATCTGCCCCTAGTGAGAGCTCGATGCATTCCAGTTGCTCTCTCACATAGAGTGCAACTCCACCACCACGCCTTGCTGGCCTGTCTTTCCTGAAAAGGACATAGCCATCCATGACAGCATTCCAGTCGTGTGAGCTGTCCCACCACATCTCGGTAATTGCAATGAGATCGTGGCCTTGTGACCGCACACAGATCTCCAGCTCTTCCTGCTTATTCCCCATGCTGCATGCATTGGAGTATAAGCATTTCAGAGAGGGAGTCGTGTGTGTAGTTTTGACCCTTGAGATGTGGTATGCCTTCTGGCTCTCAGAATTACTGGCACACTCGCCCACAAGCGCTGAGCAACTACGCCCTGGCACCTCACCAGCAAGCCCAGTACCATCCCCACCCCCCTTCAAATCTAGTTTAAAGCCCTATCAATGAGCCCTGATAACTCTTGTCCTAGAACCCTTTTCCCCCTGGAAGTCAAGGTATTCCCACCTGTTACCAGCAGGCCTGATGTTTTGTAGATCAGGCCATGACCAAAGAACCCAAAGTCCTGCTGGCAGCAGCAGGCTCGAAGCCAGGCATTGATCTGCTGTCTCCTCCTATTTACCCCCTCATAATTCCCTACAACTGGGGGGATAGAGGACAACACAACTTGCACTCCCAATCCCTTGACCAGCCATCCCAGGGTCTTGAAATCTTTCTTCATTGCCCTTGGACTTCCTTTTGCTACCTCGTCGCTGCCTACCTGAAAGATCAAAAGCAGGTAATAGTCTGAGGGCCATACCAAGGAAGGAAGCATCCTCTTCACGTCCTTGATCCGGGCCCCAGGGAGGCAGCAGACCTCCCTATGTACCAGGTCCGGCCTGCGTATTGGGCCTTCCACTCCCTTCAGTAGGGAGTCACCTATGACAATGACCCGTCTTTTCTTCTTTACCACAGAGGTTATGATGCAGGGGGAGGTCTGACTAGACCTTCCTGACACTCCAGACCTCACTGAATCACCTCAGCCTCTATAGAAATATGGCAAGCAGAAGAAAGGTTGTGTAATATTATTTGTTTTCAGATTACAAGCAGGGAGAATATGTCCCTAAGTAGAAACCTGAGACCAAATTCAGCATCAGAAGCATTTAAAGGCATTAAAAATTGAACAACCTTCTTCCTACCTAGTACTGTCCGTACACAGTACACTCAAACAGAAGACCAATGGACAGGCTTTATTGTGAGTGCAGGAAAAAGCGTGAAGAGGCAAAAGTAAGCAAATCAAATCCAAGGACAGATACCTGGAAAGGGAGAAACCCCAAGTCTGGCTAAATACGTGTTTATCAGTCAATGATTCTATTTGTTTATTCCTTGAGAGGAGTATAGTCAGGGTGGAAGGATATTTATTATTTACATAAGGTTTTTTTTCTTGGCCTACTGCCCTTGATAGCAACTACTGTTCCAGATGGAAGGAAATAAATAAATAAACTCCCCCAGCTGATTAGGAAGGATTGGAGTAAACAGCCAGGGAGGGCACTTTGATAGCTTATTAAAGGCTTAGCAATTGTATTCCTGTGTCTGCTGTGCTCTGCTACTAATTTTTATTCTCATTTTTTTACTCTCCTTTCTGCCCATGGAAGGTTGTATTTTTCTTTAATTACCACAAGCAAATCTTTCTTTGGCAACGCATGTACTAATTAATCGCATTTCCTTTATTGCAGTAGTGGGTGGCTTTTGCGTATCCTCTTTTTATATATAGCCTTTAATTTTCTGTATTACAGGCAGTACTAAGTAGTTTTCGTGTAGTAACAAAGATAAAAATTAGCTACATATGTTACTGAGCTGGAGCTCTCAGACTGCCTGTGATCTTTTTGAGGCCTCAGTACCTCTTTATGCGTTTGCATAACTACCATAAAAAGTGAAAGAAATGCTGTCTATTTATGATAGAAAATTATCTTTAGAGCGTACAAGTTAGAAACAAATTCTTGCTTCTCTCTCCTAGAATTTGATACTGTAATAGTTTAAACACTGGATGAGTCATCCTGCTCATTAAAACTGGAACCGTCAATAAAAATGGTAATACAGAAAATGCAGTCCTTTGGGAAAGTACAGACAGTGTGAAGCAAACTGCCAGGCTTCTGGGGTTTAGGGCAGATTTGGCTATGGATTCTCTGGTATGACTCTAAGCCATACTGTTCTATTTAAAACAGGGAACAATATTCAAGACTGATGAAGTTAGGCTTTGAAAAGCATAAGTACTGATTATATGTGGAGCCATTGCTCTGCATATGATAGGAAACCACAGAATTAAGTAAGTGGGCATGACCTGCATGGTTTCAAGTATCTCAACGTTTGCTGTGAGTACCTGTTAGAAATCCCTTGCGTAAACCCTGAGGGTTTAGGCACTTTCCCCACAGCACCACAACATGCCAGATAACTTTCTTCATTAAGGCTTGTCAGTGTAAGATGCTTCTCCCCCACACTTCTCATTACCAGCTCCCAAAAAGCTTCATGCATATCCTAGAAAACTGAACTGTGATGCAGTGTATTGCAAGAGCAGCTGACCACAAATGAAGGGGATGTCTGTTAATTGCTCATTTTTCTTACAGGTGAAGTCAGACCGATCAAAAAAGAAGGCTACCCGAAGCTGTAGATAACACAGCAGTGATTAGCAAGAAGATTGAACTACAAGACTCTTTAGTAATACTGCGCTTCCCCGTAAGAATTTTTCTCCACTGCCTTTGTGTCTTAGTTGGCTTTGGAATATCTAATGGGCCCTGGTGAATCATTACAAGTACATCTTAATTGTACCTATTTCTAAAGATGACTGCCAGAGCCACCTGCAGCAGCTGTGGCTGACCTGCTCTTCCTGTAGATCTCCACAGTGTTCTTTCTGCATTCTCACATTCAGATTCCCTATACTCATTTTATGCTTTTGGATGATCGGACATCCACCAGCAGTGTGGTTATTACACTCTTTCCACCCACTCCCTTCCTTAAATTCCTTTAAACAACATTTCTATGGTATTTCTGGGCTCTGAGGGGGTAACAGGAGAAAACAGCCAGAAGACACACACGTAAAACTTTATATTGTGAGAGATATGAAATGCAGAGTCCTCTCAGTGGTGAATTTGGTGCTACTTTTTCTGGCACTGTGTAAGAACAGGGCATGATATTACAGGTGGTGAATTGAAGTACATAATACTTCAACTATGTTATCTCTTTACATCTCTGTACACACACATGCATTATAGGAAAAGTTGTCTGGGAGATTTTGCCACCATAGTTTTTCCCATATGAGTCAGTAGCAAGCAGAAACACCTTCCAAGGTTAATATTCCTTTAAGGAGGAACAAAATTTGTAAGATTTGGCCTCATTTAAATACTATTTAAATATAAAGAGCAGTATCCTAGCTATGAGACTCAGTGCCAACTGAGGATTAGGTCCAAAGACCACAGTCATGTAATTTGCAATACTCGAGGCTACATCTTAATAGGACCATCTGGAAATTGAAGCTGTTTCAGAACAGGGATATCCACTTTTCCAGTGCAGTTTCATGCTAATTGTAATCAGGCAGTGTGCATGCTGCACGCGCAGCTTGTTAGTTTCTAGATGGAGGTTGGTTTTAACATATATACTCTATAGAGCCTATGAACTCTAGGGCTAAGCTTTCTGCTGCTGGTGTAATATATCTAGAATTAACCCGAGGGTCTCATTCCTAAGTGATTTGGGACTTGGTTACCTCAGAGAGTAGTACAAAACCTGTCTTAATTTTACCAACATATGAGAAAGAGGTAAAAGGAAAGATTTAGGATGAACAGATGTTATTATAGCTTTCATTATGAGGACAGGTAAATGTCAATTTTGTTTTATGTGGGTTTTACTTCTGATAGTGTGTTAGATAATCCTCATAAAAGTACTAGGGAAGCAGACAGTGCCTTCACTGGAATTGAGAAAAATATGTAAATTATTTCCAAGTAAATGTATTTCTTTGAAAGTAGGACAACTAAAATATAATGCAGGTACAATTTCTAGCCCTTTAACTCTAAATTCTTGGGTCACCTGAAGACAGATTTTCACAGAAAGCACAATCACCGCATAGCGGTCTCCCTTTATTATTTGTGGGAAACTGTAAAAGTGAACCACTCACCCTATGGATTAACTGGAGGACTAAAAAGCTATTCCTATCTGAAGAAATAGAGTAGATCTGATTCTAATATTACTTATAGACAATTAAACTAGGGAGTAACACCGGTTTAGAAGGCATAGTGTCTGGTGTAATGCTGTAAACACTATGCAGATTTATTTGCATACATAAAGTATTTCTGTGCAGGGTCCGACAGCTGACTTTGTTGTCTTGCCCTGCATAAATACTCTGTCTGTTTAAATAAGGGCTAAGGAGACACACAACTCCGTATTCGTAATTGCACTCAGTATAGATCACAAAGGTGACAAAATATATGCATGTATAAACATTAGCAAACAATGACCTGATGCAGATTTCAATTTTATTTCCTATTTTTGTTCATAAACTGAATTACTTTAATCTTTAAACTTCAGGGCCAAACTGTCCCTTGAGATTTGGGAAATGAGATTTGAAATTAATCTTTCTTTTTAGATGGTCCTGGGTTTCCCAATAAGCTATAATATAATAATGAAAAGGAAATGTAGTCGACCGATGTATATAGCTGTTTGCCCTTCTGAAATACAATTAAAGTAGGCAATGCTTGAGCAGCGTTGGAGCAGTGGAGCTGTTATTAACAGTGATAGACATTCTACTGGGAGAGGATTCAAATTACACTGTGCAGAGCACTTATAGCTGTCCCTGACGCTGGTGAATGTATACTACCTGTTTTAAAAGGTTCTAAATTATGTTGTGTTGAAGGCAGGGTTTTCAACACCTCCTTCTCTCCTTTGTACTGAGTTCTAGTGAAATGAAGAAGCATGACACTATGGTACATAAAATGATATCAAGAAAAGTCCTGTTTTCTCTTTTCTTCAGGGATTACCCCTGAAGTAGTGTTTGCATTAGATCCTGTGAATCTGTGTAATAATGTTTTTCCAAGCAGGTTTTGAAGCGGGTGCTTATTCCAGTAAGGGATCTGCTGCATGAGAACTGTAATAGCACCCATTCATGCTGCAACGGAGAACATTCTGCATCAAAGGACGTTTCAGTTTAGGGTATATATATGTACATGTTTGCTCAGTTAACGAAGGCTGAAATGTATTTCTCCTTTTTGTAGAGAGTAAGTGGAGGGAGAGATGCACAAAGCTTTATTTTGTATCCTCAGGATGCAATTCAAAATATCTAAACTCAGTAAAGCTCAGTGTTACACAAGTGACAAATTTGTACATAGCTGAGACTCTGAGAAGGTAAAATTCTGACCTTTATATGACAGGCTAGACTATTCAAGGCCTTTTATAAGACTGCTGTCACTATCAGCTGAGGCACTTTCAGCTCTTTTGTGCTGTATTCATGGTATGTAATGATCATTGGATTAACATCAATACTGATCTTTTTGGCCTGTCCTCTGGATCTATGACTAAGCATTTGTTACAGACCACCTTTTGTGATGAGCCACAGAGGATATGAGTTGTTATTGACTTCAGCTAGAGAGTCCTCGTTATTCATCTCGAGCAGTACTGGCTTGTGCTTTTCTTTCTGGAATCCCAAGGTTAAACTTTTATATGATTTCCAAAGTGTCCATTTCACTAGCTTGCCTGCCTATCTTTCACCCCCTGTTGCTTGCACTTGAGGACCCCATCTGTTACCCTAAGGTGCTGATCCATTTTTATCCAGTCTTCGTTTAGGGGGAAAGTAGTAAGAAAATAATCCTTGAATTCACTCTACTGTGCTAAAATACTGAATTTTATTTTTTTATTTTTTTTTTTTTTTTGTGCTAGGATGACTCTCAGGGAGAGGTGACATCTAAAGAAGTAGTCTACAAGTTCCTCAAGGTGGGCACCAGAGGGTGGGGTGCTGATCTCCTCTCTGTGGTGACAAGCGATAAGACACAAGGAAATGATACGAAGCTGCACCAGGGGAAGTTCAGATTGGACACTAAGAAAAGGTTCGTCACTGAGAGGGTGATTGGATGCTGGAACAGGCTCCCCAATGAAGTCATCACAGCACCAAGCTTGTCAGACTTCAAGAAGCGTCTGAAGACACTCTTAGTCATATGGTATAGTTTTAGGTAGTCCTGCAAGGAACAGGGAGTTGGACTCAGTGTTCCTTATGGGTCCCTTCCAACTTGAGCTATTCTGAAGTTCTATGATTCTATGATTCTAGGTGGTAAAAAACCCCTGAGGTTGCATGGTAATGCTTTTCCTTCCTCACCTTATTTCAACTTCTCTTTAGAGCAAAAGGAAAAAAAAAAGAATGCAAGAAGACACAGTCATCCTGGTTTTAATTGTACTATATATCCAACTGTGGCGATCATTTAATATATCATATATATGTATATAATAGTATATATTGCATATATATCTAATATCTGATACTAAATTAATATATAATCAATATATATTTACTAATTTATGCTAATGTATTAATCTACCACTATATCTAGTATATATACTTATGTAATCCTAGTGATAATTGTCATCCAAGCTATTGCAGAAGGGAGATAGGAAACAAATTAGGAATACTGAAAATGAACTGTAAAAAACAGTGCTGAAAAAGGTGTAGTGTAGATTGCAATATCAGATGAGTAACTGGATATGTGCAAAATCACTCTGCTGACCATTTTGACCAGGAAGATAAAGATACCTTTGTCCTGTTTTCATCTTTATCACTCCTTTGCATAATAACATATTGTGCAAGAATCTGTATTAAGTGGCCAGCAAAGATGCATTTAAAAAAACAGCTCCACTTCTGCAGTGACAGGCCAGATACTTGCTTTTAAGGCAGAGTAAAAACCTACTCTTTTGATCGTCGAACTCTATTTTAGCAGTGTGTTGACACCAAAATATGGTCGTTTTGCTTCCTTTTCTTCTAAATGGAACTTTTGATGATCTGCCTGGGTGTGCTTTCAACAGAAAAATACTATGATGACCAAAGCTGTAAATAACTACTGTAAAATGCAAAAAGGTCACTTTGTTACTAACGCCATCTGGGTTATCGCTTAATTCACTCCTACCCCTGCTTCCTGAGGCTGAAAACTCTGCTGTTATTATGATAGATTAATCTTCATTTCAGTGCATGCAAATTCAACCTGCTTAATCAATGTTTTTGTGTGATAAAAGAAGAACTTCAGAAATCCTGTCTACACTTGTCTCTTACTCATTAAGTGTGTATTAATGGAGGAGACTTTTAAAAGTTATTGCCATATAGCATCAGATGAGATGTCAGAATCAGCCAAATTAGGCAATAATCAATGTAAAATAATTGATGGTGGTTCTCAAATAAAGTTACAAAGTACAGCAAAAGAATAATTTTTTAAAATTAGAAGAGCAAAGAGGACACGAAGGCATGCTGAGATGGGCTCAAAGGGGAGATTTCGGAACCTAGCAGCATTAAGTACTAATGTGACTGCTTGCTTGAAAAGTGAGAACTGCAGAGACAAATGAATCAAATTGCATAGAGCTTCTGCAAACCAGAAGCATCTGTGAGGCACTTTGTCAACTTATTAGGCTTGATTTTCTACATGAAAAATGGATCAAATCCTCAATGACTTCAGCTTACAATTTCTGATCAGAAACTTTCAGAGGTTTCTGAGCAACAAATCTTTTCATGTGCTTGACTTGATAGCCACAATAGATTCAAGGCAATGTTTTAAATACAAGTGTGCCACGTTAAGGCAACATTTCTTCCTCACATTTTATTGTTTCATTGCATATTCTTCAAAAGTTGTGCATGGGGGCATTGGCATCCTTACTATTTAAACATGATAGCTTGGGTATTTGAATACTACCAAGTGCCAGCTTCTTACTGTCAGAACTCTTCATACACCTTTTCCTTCCTCCTTTTACCCCTCTGGCGCTTTCATGTTGAATCTGGACATTAGGATTCCATGGTGAAATTATTCTGTTGTGAACACTACAACTTGGAGGTTATTACTCCCATTTAAAAAGCACCACTTTCTAGGTACAACTTTACTTTCATAGTCTTCAGTCATTTTATGCTCTGTTACATGCTTCTGCTTCCACACCCTTATTTTCACAAAAAGGAAAATTAGCAAGATACGTAGTAGCCTGGAACATAAAAATATGAGAGACATGAAAAAAACCCCAAGCTGTTCACTAACCATAGGCAAAAAGAACATTTTAGGCCTAATAGAGAATGATAATGTCTCTTCAAAAGAAGGGATTTATATCTAAATCAAAGAAAATGGAAGAAAAGCATAGTGATTGATAACAGTAAACATCATGAAAAGAGACACTTTGATAAGACACTTTATCCTTCATTCGTTGAAGAGGATAGATAATGGGCTTGTTTGTGATATCAGAAAAAGACAGGGAGATAGGGGAGAAAGAGTGATGAAAGACTAATAACTCAATGAAATCTCATGCCTTGAGATATCCATTATGTCACTTAGTTATATGCAGTATGTGGGGTTTAGTTTTGTTTTATTTCAAATCACATTTGTTTAATCGCACAAAAAATACCAAAAACGTTTTACTCTATTGTCCTTACACTTTCAGGAGAACAAGACAAAGTGCAGAGGACCAGTAAAACACATGCATTCCTGAACAAAGCCCCTTCTCAGTTCTTCTCTTCCACTCTCAGGTGCAGGAAGAGTATAGCCCATTTCCAAGTGACTTTTTATTTGATGCATTCTCAAAGTACCTGGGAGCTTATTGAGAATTTCATGTAAGTTGCTGTAGCTTTGAGGCTTCCCTAAACTTAGGGGCTCAAGGCTGCCCTGAATTAATAGAAAATACATTAAGATCTATTCCTCTCCCGCTTGTAATCCTCTTGGCTTTGGGGACCAGTGTAGAAATATCCTTGCCCCTTTTGAATCAGAGCCAGGTTGTGCCACGTGAACACGAAGTATAGGCAGAGCAATCATATGTTTGTCTGCAGTGGGCCAAGCAACGATGGAGTTGGAGAAAAGATGAAGGAATGGAGGTCAGAGAAGTAAGAGGGGTGAAACAGGTAACTCACATTAACAACAAAAGGCCTCTTTCAGTTTTGAATTCATGGTGCTCAATATGGAATTAGCAGTGCTTCGTCTTAGCAACTGTAGCCTTGTAAATGACCTGAGTTGTATTTTTAAAACCTTCTTAGTTTTTAAACAAAGTATTCTCCTTTGGTAATATAGCACAATGACTAGTAATTATGTATGGAACATAACACGTTGCTACTGTTGTAGGTATTGCTGACTTCAGCCTCTTATTACACATTATTTAGTCAAGAACATTTACATTTACAAAAGCTACATTGAATCTCATGACATGAGTGTACATGACAAGTGTGTTGAGATGGTTATTTAAGGTGTTTTTCCTCTAGGTAGGAAACTTCATGGGTAAGAAAACATTTATGCTATCTGTAATGCAGTCCTGCCAGTTTTACAAATTAAATGCATGTAGCTCGCCATAATTTCTTTCATGAATTTATATTTTCTTTAAAGTGAGCTAGGGGAAAAATGAGAATGAGATAGGATAGCTTAATAGTTGAGAGAGCGAGGGAGAAAGAAAGTAATTTCAATATTATGCCATGCCTGCTGGGCTGGATTTATAAAAATACTCATAAGTGCAGGTTTTCTTCCCCCGTGGTTAATCCACTTCTGGGAGTGTCCTGTGCATTATCCTTCCAAGTAATATGTCTTTTTATTTGGTTCATTAACTTCTCTTCTAGTGGACAATGGTATATAGTTGACAGCAAGGGAGTTTGTGAAGAAAAAAGATAGATACACATAAATAGCTTTCATATAGGAAACAGGATTAGATATATTTTTCGCAAAGGATACCTTCCAAAAGTCCAAACATATCCATAGCCTCGCTAAGGAGAGTCCAAATTTGTGTTCTTTTATATCCTGTTTAGCAGATGTTGTCTGCTATTCAGTAATACTCAGTTCCTATAGCAACTGTAGCAAAATACGGCACATATACTATAATACTAAAGATATTAAAAAAAAAGGACAAACTCCAGTATATTTGAAAAAAAAGCCTCAAGTAGCATCCTGCACTTACATATATATGAGACAGCATGTTTCTGAAACCTTGCAATGCATGCACAGTTTGGCTGATTAAATTTTGACAAAATATGAAAGACAGCAAAAGTCTTTAATGATCCTATTTGCTAAAATTCATGAAAATCTGCACTGAGTTCAGCTGAGATCAAAAATTACCCTAAATAAACCTTTTCTCTCCACTTACATATTCAGAAAAACCTAAGATAAACAGGCCGCGTAAGGAGCTCTCTTATGAAATAGCAGAACACTTTAGGCAGCACCCAAAGAGGATGCTTTATTGGGTTTGCAGCTGCCTGCCAGCAATCCAATTACAGCCCAAGTAACAGTGTCTGCAAAGGAACACAAAACACTTGAGTGTGTGATATAATTAAGACAGTATGTGTCTTCAAACAAGGATGCGTTCAGTATCTGCCAGTGAAATAATAATGTAACATGCATTGAAATAGTCACTGAGACAGTGTCCAAAGGTTCCTGCAGTGTGGATAAAAGCATTATTTACAACATATAAGAGATACTTCTATCTTGCAACTATTATTTGAATATTAGTCTACATAGACTGAGTCTAAGGTAATTCATCAAAACTTGCAGTGAAAAGTTTTAGCTGAGGTCAAAACCTTGGAAGGCAATTATGATAAAAAATAAGATTTTGGCAGAGATGCCTTGAAGTGACACAGCTGAACTTCAGAAGCCACAGCATGTTTAAATAATTTTCTACCTTTACATATGATGAAAAGGTAAATGTTCTCATCCCCTTTTGCAGCAGCAAGAATCCTTCTGCGATTTTGTTTCTTTTTTTTTCTTTTCTCTTTAGCCATAGAGAATTAAAAATCTTCCAGGTGAGGAAAAGAAAACAAATACGATTTTTTGAGCACTGTATTCATGGTATGAATATGCTATACTTCCATTCATTTAAAATCTCTTATTGACTCTATCCTTTCAATATGTAAGAGATGGGCAAGTGATAATAAAATATGGTATATTTTGGAGAAATTCTGCTTTCTGTAGTATTTAGACAAGCCAAACCTTCACTAACACAAATAAGTGTCACTAAATATAAATGGTGGATTTTAAAAGGACCAGGTCTCACAAAACCAACATTTGTGAGAAGGCTGGCTAAGGCAATTAGGTCAGCTGAATATTGTGCTACCGGATGGCAGATTACTTGGTTATTAGAAAGTCAAAAAAGGTTCCCCAGCCCTTAGCCTCATGCTCAGCAGTGCACGCAAGATGGTTTGAAGGCTAACGGGAGCATGAAGTGTGCTGTGTGCCACAGCTGTGTTCTCCCAGGTACAACCATCGTAATCCTCTCTGACTTTTAAATTAACTATAAATGCATGCCAAGATGGGAAACTGCCCCTTTCTGGGTATATATCTGCAAAAGACCCACGTTGTTGTCCCCGTTGTCTCAAAGAAGAGGGAAAAATCTTTATTTGATTTAGCTGGGGCACGATATGTTTCCTACCCCTGAGGCAGGACAGCAAATTAGATTTTCTCTAACAAAGTGAAGCAGACTCCTTGTGGCTTTGTAGTGAAGGCTAAGATTTCAAAAATTGACATATATTATAAAAGAGTATTTGGGTTCAGGTGAATACCCCCAATACACAGACAAAACCCAAACTAGCTTTGCTTGTACAAATGGGCACTTTTGTGCAAATATTGATAACGTCATGCTTGAATACCTAATCTTCTTATCCAAACATTGGTTCTGAGAATGCAAAAGACAGTGTGTACACAGCCCTAGGATGGAGTTTTAAGACATTGACAATTTGGCCCTTAGTGTATTTGTGTTTAGCACCTATTATACATTCCCCAAAGCAGAATTTTTGTAGGCATTTTTTTTTATAACAGAAATAAATGTTCTTCATGTGAATTTTAGTGCTAACATTAGACACCAAAAGAGAATCTGATGCTAAGCTAGATTTTTTTTCTCCATTTAAGTGTTTTGCTAGGGTAACATTTCCTCTCTCTTCTGTTTTTTTTTAAACAGAAAACATTAACAACTTAAGGCGGGATATCCATAGTCATCCTGTGTAAAGGTGTAAGTCTTTATACCTGTTATATGTGTACATGATACATAAAATCCTATTTAGAGTGGAGAAGATGTCAAATTTGCCAATGTGTATTCTTGAGTTTGTGATTTTACCAATGCAAAAATCAGGAAAATGTAATAAACAGCTCTGCCTCTCTTCCCTTTGTATCTTCTGCAGGTAAGCTGCTATTGTTAAGTATCAGTTCTGTGCCTGCTTTTCTTACACCTTCAGCCACAGAGTGGAGAATAGGTGAGGCTTGTGTTTTATTCTTCTCAACTCACTGAGTTCTTATAGGTTTCTAATAGCATAGAAGTCAGTAATAGTCCTTGGCAATCAGTCCAGTAACTGAATTCTATTATTAATAATCTATTATTAACTTGGTATTGATTAAGTTTTCTTAGTCTTCACAGTTTATTGTCCTTGCAAATGTCTTTTCTGAGCAAGATACTTTTGAAAATTACTATACTATGCAGGAATGAAAGACCAAGCAGTTTGTAACACTTTTAAGAATGTCTAGGTGTTGCTTGAATAAATGCTCCAATAATGTAAAAATATGTATTTGTAATGAGGAAAAAAAATACTAGCCTTGAGCTAACTAATGCTAGGAGTATACATTCACTGCAAATTATAACACTTGTTAAAATAAGAGTTGCATCAAAACAATGGTTTGAAAAAAAATTTGCTATTTTCTAGGCTGACCTTTGCTTGCTAGGTCTGACTATACAACTAGTGCAAATTACAAACAGAAACAACAGTTTTTTGTCCCCTACCTACTGTCTATGACTAGTTTTGTGCTATGGTTTTGCCACTGCTGGAGAGATGAAATTGTCTGAGAGGAACAAGGTGGTTTTTGAGAGGCCAGTCTCTTTAGGGTGTGCAGATGATGTTGAGGGACCACTGCTATCACTGTAACACATATGAAACATAACTTAGAGCATGCCTTCACTTTGGAAACCAGTCAGGCAGGGGATTGGGGAGTGGAAAACTGTCTTGGAAACATCATCCCTTCACTACTCTGTGTTTTGCCCCTTCACTACTCTCGGTTTTTCATTGAACAGAACTTGGGTGAGCATGATCCTCTGTCTACTGTAAGAAATTTACAGTACTGGAGTACTGCATTACCCCACCTGGAGTAGTGCGTCCAGCTCTGGAGCCTTCAGCACAAGAAGGACATGGACCTGTTGGAATGGGTCCAGAGGAGGGCCACGAAGATGATCAGAGGGCTGGAGCACTTCTGCTATGACAACAGGCTGAGAGAGTTGGGGCTGTTCAGTCTGGAGAAGAGAAGGCTCTAGGGAGACCTTATAGCAGCCTTCCAGTACCTAAAGGGGGCCTATAGGAAGGATGGGGAGGGACTCTTTATCAGGAAGTGTATGATGGGACATTGGGCAATGGTTTCAAACTGAAAGAGGGTAGATTTAGATTGGATGTCAGGAAGAAATTCTTTACTGTGAGGGTGGTGAGGCAGTGGAACAGGTTGCCAGCAAAGTTGTGGATGCCCCATCCCTGGAAACGTCCAAGGCCAGGCTGGATGAACCTTTGAGCACCTCTAGTGGGAGGTGTCCCTGCCTGTGGATCTTTAAGGTCCCTTCCAACCCAAACCATTCTATGATTCTGTGAAAACTGAATCTCTTGTTAAAATCAACTGTAATCTGTTTATCAAATACCATCTGAGGCAGTAGGAACCAGGGAGTCACAGATAAAACACCTCAAAGGAAGACCACCTGAAGAGCAGCATGAAGGAAATGCAGCCTTCCAGCCAGTGAATCAGCTTCATCGGGTGCCCAGCTGAAGTGCCTTTATGCAAATGCATGTAGCATGGGAAACAAACAAGAGGAGTTAGAGATGTGCGCATGCCTTCAGGTCTATGATCTTACTGGCATCACAGAGATGTGGTGGGATGGCTTTTATGATTGGAGTGTTGGAATGGCGGGATACAGACTCTTCAGGAAGCACAGGCTGGGGAGACGAGGATGGGGTGTTGCCCTCTATGTCAAGGAACAGCTGGAGTCCATGGAGCTCCACCTGGGTATGGATGAAGACCCAATGGAGAGCTTATGGCTCAAGATTAACGGGAACACAGGGGCAGGTGACATTACAGTAGGGGCCTGCTACAGGCCACCTGAGCAGGACAACGGAGCAGATGAGGTCCTCCATAGAGAGGAGCAGCATCGTGTTTACAGACCCTGGTCATCATGGGGGANCTCAAGATTAACGGGAACACAGGGGCAGGTGACATTACAGTAGGGGCCTGCTACAGGCCACCTGAGCAGGACAACGGAGCAGATGAGGTCCTCCATAGAGAGGAGCAGCATCGTGTTTACAGACCCTGGTCATCATGGGGGACTTCAACCACCCTGATATCTGTTGGAAGGACAACACAGAGGGCCACAAGAAATCCAGGAAGTTCTTGGACTCTGTCGATGACAACTTTCTTCTTCAAATGGCAGAGGAGCCAACGAGGAGAGGAACTATGCTGAACCTTGTCCTTACCAACAAGGAGGGGCTGGCGGGGAACGTCAAGCTCAAGGGTAGCCTTGGCTGCAGTGATCATGAAATGGTAGAATTCAAGATCCTTTGGGCAGTGAGGAGGGCACACAGCAAGCTCACTACTCTGGACTTCAGGAAAGAAAACTTTGGCCTCCTGAGGACCTGTTTGTCAAGGTAACATGGGAAAAAGTACTGGAGGGGAGAGGGTCCCAAGAAAGCTGGTTGGTATTGAAGGATCACCTCCTCCAAGCTCAGGAGTGGTGCATCCCAAGAAAGAAGTCAGGCAAAAATGTCAGGAGGCCTGCATGGATTAACAAGGAGCTCCTGGAGCTCAGGAACAAAAAGGAGGGCTATAGAGAGTGGATGCAAGGATGGATTGACTGGGTGGAATACAGAGAAACTGTCCTAGTGGCCAGGAACCAGAATAGGCAAGCTAAAGCTCGAATAGAATTAAATCTGGCTAGGGGCATCAAGGATAACAAGAAAAACTTCTATAGCTATGTCAGGGGTAAAGGCAAGGCTAGGGAAGATATGGGCCCTCTCCACAAGGAAACAGGAGACCTGGTCACCCAGGATACAGAGAAGGCTGAGGTACTGAATGACTTTTCCGCCTCAGTCTTCACTGGCAAGGGCTCCAACCACACCACCCAAGTTGCAGAATGCAAAGGCAGGGTCTATGAGAATGAAGAACTGCCCACTGTAGGAGAAGATCAAGTTCAAGACCATCTGAAGAACCTGAAGGTGCGTAAGTTCATGGGACCTTATGAAATTCAGCCATGGGTCCTGAGGGAGCTGGCAGATGAAGTTGCTAAGCCTCTTTCCATAGTATTTGAAAAGTCATGGCAGTCTGATGAAGTTCATGCTGATTGGAAAAGGGGAAACATAACCCCCATTTTCAAAAAGGGAAAAAAGGATGACCCAGGGAACTACAGACTGGTCAGTCTCCCCTCTGTGCCTGGCAAGATCATGGAGCAGATCCCCCTGGAATGTCTGCTAAGGCACATGGTAAATAAGGAGGTGATTGGTGACCACCAACATGGCTTCACCAAAGGCAAATCGTGCCTGACAAATTTG
>VWZL01001621.1:16829-50446 GCA_013396915.1 Stercorarius parasiticus
AGAAGCTCAACATGAGCTGGCAATGCGCCCTTGCAACCCAGAAGGCCAACCGCATCCTGGGCTGCATCAAAAGAATTATGGCCAGCAGGTTAAGGGAGGTGATTCTGCCTCCCTACTCCACTCTTACTGAGACCCCGCCTGGTGTACTGCGTGCAGCTCTGGAGTCCTCAGCACAAGGACATGGACCTGTTGGAACGGGTCCAGCGGAGGGCCATGAAGATGATCAGAGGGCTGGAGCACCTCTGCTATGAGAACAGGCTGCAACAGTTGGGCTTGTTCAGTCTGGAGAAGAGAAGGCTCCAGGGAGACCTTACAGACTTCCAGTACCTAAAGGGGACCTACAGGAAGGATGGGGAGGGACTCTTTATCAGAGAGTGTAATGATAGGACAAGGGCTAATGGTTTCAAACTGAAAGAGGGTAGATATAGACTGGATATTAAGAAGAAATTCTTCACTGTGAGGGTGGTAAGGCACTGGAGCAGGCTGCCCAGGGAGGTTGTGGATGCTCCATCCCAGGCTGGATGAAGCTTTGAGCAGCCTGATCTAGTGGGAGATGTCCCTGTCCATGGCAGGGGGCTTGGAACTAGATGATCTTTAAGGTCCCTTCCAACCCAAACCATTCTATGATTCTATGATCTGCAGAATTCAATAATATGATCCCCTTGGATACTCAAGCTCCATTCAGAGGTTCTGCTGGGTTCTCATTGTTGCACCCACTGAAGGAGCAAAGCATCTATATAGTAGTGTTGTTCAACGGTGTCAGGATCCTTGAGAAGGAGGGCAGGGAACAGGGAAATCTCTGAGGGTTAGGAGAAGGCAATCAGTATTCTAGCTGTGTACTTGTAGAAGGCAGAAAATTTTAAGCTTCTCATGACTTTTGCTAGCACTGCCATTATTGAAGAGAGGCATATCATCCTGTTAATATGCTCTTAGATGGATGCTATTTTTATATACAGATATAGCAATTTGGGGTAGGGTGAATGAGCAGGCCTGATGATGTTAATACCAGAATATTTTGTGAGCTGATGATATTCTAGACACCCCATGACTTTCCTTATGGGTCTGTGAGTGTGTTTGCCTGTCTTAGAGGAGAAGTTCCTCTTGTTTGACTAGAAGTTCTGCTGAGTTACTTTTGTACTCAGTTATTTGGACATTTGTTCCCCTTTTCAAGAAACCTGTTAATCCCCAAGGCCTCTGAGGTACTTCTTATCTGTACCAGTAACATAAACTGTTTTTAAAGACTTGATCCTGTTGGCCTGTGAGAAAATCCTTGCTCACTGTCTTTGTTGTATACGATTGTTTTGTTCAGTGTATGAATATTTCTAAAATGGTAACACCTCAGAGGACTTAAATATTCTAATAACTGCTTTTAAAATGTACAGGTTTCACAACAGGAACATTGCATAATTGTTTAAAAATTGATGAAAAATTAAAACATCAGACTTAGAAGAAGTAGCAATTTAATAATTTCCAAGAATTTTAAGATTGTTTTTATAACTGTTGGGGCTATAAACTTTGTGTTCTCTCTCCTTAGCTAGTGTAAGTGGTTGATTAATTATTGAATGCCCTCAGAGTGCTCAGTGCTGTACAAAAGTGGAGAAAATGTTTCCCTGCTGCAGGAAAGTGGATGAAGTTTTCGTGTGGTGGGTCCTGCTTGGTGTGAATTCTGGTCCTAAACCCAGCATGTCTGTAATGAGAAGGGTTAGGCGAGTGTAATGAGGCAACACGGGGAAGGCTTTTCATCCTTTCTGCATGCTGTGTTGCAGCTTCACTTTTTCTGCACTCCCCAGAAGTCATAGCTGCCTAAAATTTGTTCTAAATTATACTGTATGAAACTGAACTGTCTCACAGGTGAATAAGCTTGCACAGCCCTTTTCCTGAGCCATAATGATCAGTCACAGCTGTAGATCTGGGCTCCTGAACACTGACAGGCAATTAGATGGCCATAGTCCAATCACCAGGAGGTCATGATACAATTACCACAATTGCTATTCATTTATTCTAATGACACAGTGATTATTTGTACTCAAAGAATGACACAGCATAGGAGCCTGAACAACAGAAGAATTCATAAGGCACATTTAAGGTGGTTGCCATATGGAAAATCTTACAAATTTAATAAAGTCCTCTTGGCTTTTTCCAGTGCTTAGCTGGTACTGCAGTTTCCACTTTGTTGCTAACAGAGTAAACCAGAGCTTTTCATGGAACTGTTAGACCATAAATGACTTGAACTTCCTTTGTCTCCCTGGCTTTTATGTTACACCATTTAGCTGTGGCAAAACACATGTTCATGGTCACATCAGACAAGGTGAACTATCACAAACAGGTCACTCGATACTGGTGACTGAGACACGTATTAACCCACAATCCAGAAACCTTTTTTTAATGCTCATGCTTTTCTCAGCACCTCACCATCTGGGCATTTGTTTCTGTAGCGCTGTCTTGCAGCAACCTTCACACTTCAGACTTCTCCAGTTCATGGTCAAACAGTGAAATACCCTTCTGCATTTTCTGGTAGAGAAAGACTTCTCATTAATCTTCTTTATCACTTCATTATAGTGAAATTAAAGATGCAATCCAAAACTGGCTTAAGAATTGAAATTCAGATGCACTAGTGAACTCTATTTAAAGTTTAGGCATTGAACTAGCCATGATCAAATTGAGGACAAATGCTTAGTCTCACTTAATCTGAGTGACACACCAGCAATATACTATAGTTAAACAAATTAGGCACTTTGACAAAGTGGACTGGCTGCAAAGTGAATCTGATACTTTGATTGCACAAAGGTGCATGTGTACCATTTCTTTGCAAATGTAGTGTTGATTCTTATAAAATTTTAAGACCTTCTCTCAAGTCTCTGTTTTTGTCAGTTAGATCTCCTAAGTAACATCAGACTGGCAGTCTTTGAGGACTTAGAAAAGAATAACTGAGAACTAGTCTTGGCAAGTTATTCTTGATCAAGCAATGATTTTCTCCAAGTTAAGAGAAGTCATAGGTTCCTGGCTCCTTCTTGCTCCTTCTGAGCTGCTGATACTTTGATGTCTCCCCTCCCCTCTTATATCTTACCCCCTCTCATTCTGACAGTAAGGAAAAGATGAATGTATAATGGTGGGACATGTAATATATGGGTAGGCGGCAGACGCCATTTTGCTTTTCAAACCAGTGGCAAAACATTTTCTGGATGCAAGAATCTATGTGGGACTCCAGGAGACTGAAGCAATGATCTGAGCGAGGAAAATGAATGGCAAAGGCTTTGAAAAAAAGAACAGAGAGTGGGGAGGTACTAAGAGCATGCCAAGCAGGGAAAGGAGATGAGTGTAAAAAGTACAAGCAAGAATCTGAAATGCAGAAAAAGAAAAAAGACATGAAAGAATAGCAAGCAAATGGGAAGAAAATAAGAACAAAAAGGTATTGAAGAAATAAGTCTTGATATTGTGCTGAAGATTTCATTAGGCATTCAGGTATTGTGTTTATGCTTTAAGAGAAAAATAAACAGGAAAGTACACTGCTGTGAAGCTAGTTAGTGTTCATTCATACCTTTCTTCCCCAGTATTTTGCAGTATTTCCATGGCTTCCCTGGATCCCCACTTCTGGTAGTGAAAGGATGGTTGGCTAAAAGTAAATATGGTTTGGATATTAATGACTGAAATAGAGGTTCTTAAATGCACATTTCCTAAGGGAAGGTTAGGAGTCGTTACCCTTCAAAATGCACTTGTAGCAGCAGACTGCAGAGAAGTTTTAAGTGTTCAGGAGTTGAGAAAAACAATGTTAGTAATTTTTATGTTTCTGTTTATTGACTTTGAGGGTTGTTTTTTTTCTCTTTGTCTAATAGATACAGTGTTCATGGTACTGGAAAACACTCACAATAAACAGCTTTTGTGGTTATTAAATGCTTTGGCATTCCTTCACTTTTTTTAATCATCTGCAAAAGCTTTTTAAAACCTGAATATTCCTCCACAGTGAACATTATCCCTTAATTATTTTTTCTTGAAGTGCTGAATTGAATTTGAAACACTGATCTGCCTGATTTTAACATCATGTGTTGCTATTTTGAAATGTGTTTTTGAGAGTCCCCTGATCATGGAATATGGAATATTTTATAGCTTGTGAAAATGGGGATTCTGGGAAATGTAACTCCCTAATAAAGTTAGGTAATGCAGACTTGCTTTAGAAAATCTTTGATTTAAAGAGAACTCTATAGATACCTTTCCATGAACCCCTGAGAAAGTGACAAGGGGGTGACAGACAAGGCAGTCACTAGTACAGGGCAGAGCTAGGTTTTTTTTTGTTCTCGCAGGCCAGCTTTCTGTGCGTCTTGAGATGGAGCTTTTAGATAACCAATCTTTAAAAGGAGCGATGTGGTAATGTTTTGACTAGACGCCCAGGGATATCCACAATTGGTTTAGCTATTAAAAATGAACTGCATTTGGAAACTGAGTACTTAGGGGAGCAAGTTAATTTTTATAAAGCATGTGTTTGAAACTGTAAGGAGAAAAAAGAAGTTTTAACACTGAATTTGAGTGTTATTTGTGAAGGAATATAAAAGCCACTCCTAACGTCAGAGTACACAAGGTAGCCTTAAACTCAGTCTTCTAATAATTGCAATCTGCTACACCCCCTGTGTAACAGATATAATTATATTAACAGCTTTTCTACTCAGGCACCATATATTTCCATTATGAAGCCAGCCTCATTTAATTAGCATCATGTAGTAAATTGGCAGTTATAAGGACTGCTGGGTACAAGGGGATCTCCATTTTCTCACCATCTATTTAATCCTCAGTCAATGTTGAGATTACTGCTCACTCAATTTACATATACAAAAAAATGTGGACATCCTGCTCAGATATAGTGACTCAGCTAGTTTATGGATTTGGAAAAAAATGATCCACTGTGAATATCTAGCAGTTAGGATCACGAGGTTCCCATTGTGGTGTCTTTCTGAGTAGATGCAAAGTGATCATGTGTCCTGAGGTTGGGGGGGGTTTGTGTGTGTTAGGGAGGGTGGTTTGTTTTTATTAGAAACACCAATAGCTAATTTATAAAGTATAAAAAAAAAGTTTATGGGGTAAAACGTGAGATCTGAATAAAATGGGAAAATCTATGTTTAAAGAGTGGTTTTCAAATATTCTGAGAATTTAAGTAAGGAGATATTAAGACGTTTCTGATATAAGCAAAATGAATTTACGTTAATTCTTATCTCCTTTGTTTACTGCTAAGAAATTATGATGAGACAAAAATCTCTTTTTCTGTAATGTCTGCCATTCTAGCCCAATTCCCACACATTAGAAATAAATGTATTTAGGAAAATATTTGTGAATGTTATTTCGGTACTTTGCTTTTAAACACTTCGGTAATCTTCACAGTACAGAGAGATGCTTAAATATCACAACAGCTGCCTGAGGTGGGAGGAGTTTTCCACTGGCACTATGGTCTCTGCAGAGACATGCTGGCAATCGTTCCCATATCCTACAGCCTAAACAGAAGCCTAGGATGCAAATATTTACAATACCCTCTTTGTACTTGCTGGATGGCTACCCATCCCACTGAAGCCAATACAAGTTTTTTCATTCACCGTAAAGGCACTTGCTTATGGATCTGTGTGATTGGAAATGATTGCACTGAATTAATCTGAACAGTTTTTTAGCAATTGCAGTACTCAGTTGATTAGTAATTAAGAAACGAATGAATGAATAAATGAATAAGGGATGTATTAAATTCACAGTCACTTGAAATCAAAAATACGCAGAAGAAAATAAAGATGAGCAGTTTTCACCATGTTTAAAGTTACACTATTGATGACTTCTCAATTCTGTACATTTTTTTTATGCAAGATACTGAAACAAAGGAGGTGAATCGGGCTTCCAAAAAAACCTTATGGTAAATGTGGAAGACAGTAATATGTGAAAGAAATACTGCTGCCTACAGTATTTGGGTAGCTCAACTGTGAGCTTATATGAAGTTATGCATGAAACCGGCCATTATTATAAAATCAAATTGTTCTAACATGTTTGAGTTAGCTGTGGTTCTGTGCTACAGGCTAATGATATCTACAAAGTGTGGTTTTCAGAAAACTTAAATATTTAATTAATTATTTTCACACTTGTATCTACACTTAAACCAGCAGAACTACATAGAAACATGTAATGGGACAGTGATTTTCTTTTGTATTAAGAGTGGTCTTCAGCTGACTAGCAATATAGGAAGATAGTTTTTGAAACAGCTGGGATATTTTCAGCTGTCATGTAATAAATATGTCAATGTTTTACACGTGCAATAGAAATTTTATACTTCGATGGGCTATAGAATCACAATACTGTTAATTACAATTTTTATTAAATGCACAGGAGGTATTACTTGCAACACTTCATACAAATGTATTATTCCTTAGAATAAATTTGATTTTGAACTTTATCAGGCAAAACCAGTCTCGCATTTGTATACATAGGGTGTCGGAATAGACATCTTCAAGAAACACCAGGCAAGCTGTTTGAGATATACATAAAGTGGAAGAGTTCTAAAGTTTTTTTATGTAGAAGTACCACGCTTTGGTCTTGGCAAACTTCTCTTTGAGGTTTGGAAGGAATTTTGAAATAGTTTAAACCCTGAGGGTGGTTCACATGTTCTCAGCTTCAGGTAATGGAATCAGAGGGTCCCTCAGTGGGCTTGCCCATTGACAGAAAGAGCATGGGTTTGGCAAGAGGTTACTTTTGCCAAAGAGTAGGTTACTTTTCTTGAAGCTCCTGGGAACGAGGAAGGCAGGCCATTTAATAGAATTCATATGCTTCATGTGGTTGTTTCTCAGCTGAAAAAAAGCTGCCTGAAGTGTGGCTGACTATCTTTTCTCTTTAATTTTGTTATATTCTGGGGGGAAAATGTGCATTGCAATGATCATGAAACTTCTTAGTGCAGATAGGTTTAATTAAATGCTAGCAAGGGTTAAAAACCATTACTTAGGCATGATCTGTTAGTCTGATGTGTTCTGGTAGGAAACTAAATAGATATAGACTCTCTTTAGCATCACAAAATGAGTTTTTGGAGGACCTTATCCAGTAGGCTACACAACAATAGAGCAGCATAAACAGAAGATCTGCTCAAGATAAGGACAGAAAACAATGTTTCTGTTAAAACCTTGCTGCTATAGCTATTACCTTGCAATTTTAAAAAATGTGGGATTAGAGTACAATTTCCATTTTGGATAGTTGGAACATATCTTGAACCAAACTTTTACTGACCGGTAAAAAATAAGTACTTCTGTATTGTTCATAACATGGCAAGGAGGTTTTTTTGTGTGATTGTTTGCTTTTGGTGTTTTTCTTTTCTTTCTTTTTCCTCTTTTTTTTTTTTTTTCTTTCTTCCCTTCCCCTCCTCCCCCTTCTAAAACTTCTCTCTCTTTTGCTTACATAGTTGCTTTTCTTTAGGTAGTTGGGTTTGGACAATAACCACCGTGGCCTGTAGTATATACAAAAGTGTTTTCTGAGTTTCAAAGCTGAGGTCAGGGTTAAATTTACCTTAAATTTTACACATAAGAAAACCAGGGATTGTTGTACATTACATCAATTAAAGCTATCATAGTCTGGACTGATTCATATGGTACTTCTAAGCAGATAATGTAAGTAAAAACTGTTACTAAGCTACAGTTAAAAGGAGGTAACTGCAAATGGACAAAACAAGGTTGATCTCTGAATAAATTTATATAAGCCACAGTCTCTTAAGGACAAATAAAAATGTAAGCTAAGATTAAATGCTGTAAAGTAAATATATTCTCTAAGATGTAAATGTTAATAGTTAGAAATAAAACTTCCACATTTAAACATAAAAAATCTGGATTCCAGGTTTCTACAGAGAATTCTTTATGTTAGTAATTTACACAGTTCCTTATGGAACAGTTATCATAGAAATAAAAATGAACTTAAAGTTAGCAATAACTGTTAGTTAACTGCTAATGGAGAAAAAGTAACCAAAACTAGTACTGCTGAAAAAGTAAATACAACCTATTTCTCTTTTCATATGAATGCTTTCCAGGTTCAGTAGTTCAAGATGAATGTAGCTTTCTATATTTTTTTCTAATTTCTGAATATTCAAAACTCTTGAATTTTAATTCTAGATTCTAATTCTAAGAATCCGATAGAAGAAATCCCTCAAATTTTCTTGGAGGTTTTCTTAAGTTGGGAAGTATCATCATAGTAAACTTCCGTTACTGAAGTGTACACCTAGAAGTATAAAATGATAGCTTTGTTAGATGGATGCTTGATGTAGTATCTAAAGTATTTGCTCAACAGGATTTATTAAACTTTGTCCTACCTAGGAGTTTATTAGCTTATAGGTAACCTAAAAGGTTCCTTGCCTGATTTGTTCTGATCTACACCTAAAAAAATTGAGAAGCAGCTCTCCTCTGACTTGAAAATAGCTCAGGAAAACATCTGAGATCTTAAAAAAACATAAAATCCAAGAAGCCAATGACTTGACAGTTTGACAAAAAAGTTTTTGAAATAGCCTAGCATCATTTTAAAGCTGATCCACAGTGGCAGTGCAATACATAGTTAATCAGCTTTCATATATCTTGTAAATGAAACACACTTACTGCACATTCTGGTAGTTAATTACAAATCATAAATTTTACTTAATTACATGTTCTAATTATGTGATTTCACGTACAGTACTAACTTTAATTAAGTAATTAGGACATGGAATTAGAATTTGTAGGTATCTGTTTGAGGATGTTAATGAAATTCTGTTCCTAACACTAAAACTCCTTAAAAAGATAATTCTGTACAGATTTCAATGTGAAAATTTTGAAGAAAGTAAAGTAAATAATATTCTTGATCATATATACCACAAAACAGGTTAAGTCATGACATTGGTAAGCAATCTTTTTCATTTCCATAGAACTGCTTACATGTGTAAAGGGAAATACTTGTGATAAGTATTTAATGGATTGATATTTACTAGATTTTCCAGTGATACTTGATCAGCTTTGAGAATGTCTATGTTTCATAACCCTAGTCACTCCATTTTGATATATTCCTGATTTATTTCTATTGCTGATTTAAAGAAAAAACCTTAAGCATATCAGAGGTTTCTGCAGTACTCATGCATAAGAATTTCGTTTATAAGTAGATAGTTGTACAAAGTTTAAGGTTCATAATATAATCCTTGCTTCATAATTAGTGAGATATTTATAGTACAAAGTTAGTTAAAGGGCAAGAAAGGAAAACAGCAAAACAACACAGAGTTCTGTTTATTTTGTCAGGAAATAGGGTATTTAATAACAAGAGGTCATATAAAGTCACACTGGTTCATCCCATAAAATTTATTTACCTTCTCATAGTTCCAAAAAGATATGCAGACAAGGAAAGAGAAGCCCCTTTAGGGAGTTGTCAAGAGTTGTTTTTATTCAGCAAGGAAGGAAAATCCATGGTAACAGATGACCCCATGTCTATTTATTAAAACTTTAAAGACAGGTAAGAAAAAGCAACCACACAAGAAAGATTAAAGAACTGCAAGAACATTCAAAGCACTGCTAAGTGTCAGCTCCATGGAACTTCATTAAAAAGCTCTCACTTAAGCAAATACATCATTTGTCACATGCATTGAGAGGTTTAATAAATGGTCACAATGATAAAAGCAATTATACCACAAACTTTGCAGTGTTGGATAAGAACACTAAAATTATGAAGGATAATGAGTCTTTAGTCATCAGAGAGATACTATTACAGGAAACCATAGATTATCATGAATCGTTTCTTCCTTAATCTTTAGGTAATACTCTGTTCATCAGACAAGTGCAGATTACAACAGCTTTACAAGTCATGGGAGTTCCTGGGGAACACCAGTGGACCTGTTAAGGTCACTGTCTGCTTTTTCCTCCTGTAAGAGTACTGTGTAGGTAAAATGGGGCATAATCCAGGCACCAGTTTTTACATAAAAGCATTGATAAAGAAGTGGCTGCATACCTGAAATCAAATCTACACAGTCAGCAAAACAGAGCAACACTTAACCAGGCATTTTGATATACCCATAGAACTACCCTCCTTTCTAATATTTACTTTCTGTGTTAGACTTCTGAGAGAATTAGAAAACATGGATGTTATAGATGAATAATGGCGCTTCATAAGAGTAACTGTGTCTGAGAGGAGTGAAGGGAACAACAAGGCTCCTAGAAGAACTACATTCCTTATGATCTGATATACCGTGAGGCAATGTACAGAGCAGCTCTGTTAAATGCTAGTGGGCCTTAGTAGCTGTGGCTAAAAAGGGAATTAATCTTATTATAGAAATGTCACTTTTTTTAGTCAGAAGAAAGTACCTCAAACAAGGGTGTTGAAATAAAGGTGTGTAATTATTAGATTTTTTGTTTTGTTTTTGTTTTTGATGTTGGGATGCTGGTTCCTGGTTGTCTGATTTCTGAGGAAGCCTGCTTTCCCAAGCAGATGGCGCGCTGGAGATTTGGGCAACATGGTCAGACATCTGCTCAAGGATGCAGTTTCATTTCCAGGAGCTGCATAGCCTTTCTTCCTTTCTGCTTCTAGTTTACATGTGCAATATTTAAATTCTGTTAAATCTGTATTTTTCCATAGCACAGGTTTCACTGGATTATTTATCTTAAATATTTATGGTCAGTGTTAATTGCTTTGGGTCTGTGCACCACGTTAATATTTTGGAGCTATGTAAGGAAAGCTTCTCCCACCTTTGCTCATGAGTGTTTACTTTGTTTGACTGGATACCCTACTGCTTCTTATCTTCTAGAGTTAAATGTCGTGCCAAGAGATTAACATATGTCTTCCACACCTTCAGATAAAGTTTTAGTGAAATGTCAGATGTGCATAAAATGCACTGCAGTACTTTCACATTGGTGTTAATTTAATGTTTTTGCTTTTCATCCCATATGGTAAACTTCTACAACTCCTAATTACTGTGAGTTTTAACACATAAAGAAGAAGTTTCATTTTAAAAAGTCTTTCTGAAACAGACTCTTTAACTGTATGGCCTAATTATGCTGCTGTTGCTCAGGCAGGAGTTCTGTATGACTAAAAATTATTGGCTGCTGTTTATATATTGTATAAACGCTATATTTATCCCTGACACTTCACTGCTTAACTATGTACATATGCATGAAATCTGTCTCCTAAGAGCTCATTTATTCCAGCTGTACCTCTATGAAGCCATAATTTTGTTTCTGACATCAAAACTGTTTGATGTGGAAATGATCATGTCACAAAGCTTCAGGTTGGAAGAAAATATTTAGTCAAAAGGTAACGAAAATCATTATTTTCATTAATGATTTTCTTGGTGGAGTCTAGGGCATGTTTATAAAACCTAACTGTGAAGCCAAGTTCATAGGATAAGAGTAAAATTAAAAAGATCTTTGTAATTTGAAGAAACTATCTAAAATCAACAAGAAATTCAGTAAAGGCAAATGGAAAATAGTACACAAAACCACATTTCAAAATGGCAAAAAAATCAGTGAGTGCAGAACTTCAAAAAAAAGATCTGAGGAATCCTGAACTCTAACACTGATTTTTAAAACAATGCAAATGTGATTCTGTAATGTATTAATAGCAAAGTCATATGAAAGGCCTGGAGGTGATTATTCCATTCGTGTGACCTTTTGTGAGATTTTGGCTTTCTGTACTCTGGCTAGTTAGAAATACCTTTTATGATAAATTTGAGAGCATCAAGCCAGAGGAAAGAAAAAAGTAGTCAGAGACTTTGAAAATATGACTTACAAGGAAAGACTGAAAGAACTGGGTTTTATAAGTCAAAAAAGTCCCCAAGACTAAAGAAGGACATAACTGTGTTCTGACATGGTGAGGAAACTGTGTGCATCAGCTTTGCTTGTAGAAGGATAAGAACAAATAGGTTTAACTTACACCAAAGAAGATTTACTTAGGTATTAGAAAAAAAACCACAAGCCCACAAAAACGAGTCATTGTGGTAAATCCTTGGAACAGGCTGACCTTATAGATCAGTGTTTCAGAGTCCAGTTGGAGGCCTGCAACTAGCAGTGTTCCCTAGGGGTCAGTACTGGGTCTGGTCTTGTTCAATATATTCATCAACAACCTGGATGAGGGGACAAAGTGTACCTTCAGCAAGTTTGCTGATGATACAAAACTGGGAGGAGTGGCTGACACACCAGAAAGCTGTGCTGCCACTCAGTGAGATCTGGACAGGCTGGAGGGTTGGGCGGTGAACCTAATGAAATTCAAAAAGGGCAAGTGTAGGGTCCTGCACCAAGGGAGCATACACTGGTACAGGTTAGGGGCTGACCTGCTGTAAAGCAAATTGGGAGAGGCCTTGGAGTCCTGGTGGACAACAAGTTGACCATGAGCCAGCAATGTGCCCTTGTGGCCAAGAAGGCCAGTGATCTCCTGGGGTGCATTAAAAAGAGCATGGCCAACAGGTCGAGGGAGGTCATCCTCCCTTTCTCCTCTGCCCCGGAGAGGCTGCATCTGGAGTACTGTGTTCAGTTCTGGGCTCCCCCGTTCAAGATGGACAGGGAACTACTGGAAAGAGTCCAGTGGAGGGCTACAAAGATGATCAAGGGACTGGAGCATCTCTCTTATGAGGAAAGGCTGAGACCTGTGTCTCTTTAGCCTGGAGAAAAGAAGACTGAGAGGGGATCTTATCAATGCTTATCAATACCTAAACGGCGGGTGCCTGGTGACAGGACAAGGGCAATGAGCACAAACTGGAACACAGGAAATTCCACCTAAACATGAGGGAAGACTTCTTTACTGTAAGGGTGACAGAGCACTGGAACAAGCTGCCAAGAGAGGTTGTGGAGTCTCCTCTGGAGATATTCAAAACCCACCTGGATGCATTTCTGTCCAACCTGCTGTAGGTGACCCTGCTTTGGCAGGGGGTTGTACTAGATGATCTCTGAGAGTCCCTTCCAACCACTACAATTATCTGATTCAGTGATTAGATTATGGAATCCTCTTCTCTACAGTCTTTAAAGAGCAGATTAGACAAACAACTGCCAGGGGTGGACCTTGTGCACTTGATTCCAAGTCAGTTTTCAGCCAATATTTTAGGTGATCTGTTGAAGATCCTTCTAGCTCTAAATCTCTAAGATACAACCTTCAGTTTGAAAAGAAAGGTAATATAACTTGAAAATGTAAAAAGCATACATAGTAGTAGAAACCTATTTGATTTTCTTTTAAATTTAAATAGAAATCCTTTAATGTGGTGCTTGTGTGTCCTTTTAGTATGTGGTTGCATTTACTACTGACAAAATATGAAATTTTTTTTTTTTTTTTGTCTGAGGCTTAAGCCCCAAAAGGCTTTGGGAGGTAGCATGGAATTCGGAGGTAGGTATATTTTGTAAAATTTCTGCTAGTTTTTTTCATGAATAAATGGGTTAATAATGAGATTAAGTTTAGCTGTGGCTTTCAGAATCTTCTCTAGCACAATGAAAAATACTGGTCACTTTTAGATTGCAGAAGACATTGTTAAACAATATTAGCCTTAAAAACTTACAGACTTAGTCTTGAAGACTAGAAATACTTTATTTTTAATCAGAACTTATATTTCAGTCATGATTTCTGTTAAGAAAAATTCATTTTCAAACTCTGTGACAAGGACCTGATCATCTAGTGGATGTTTCTGTTTCTCGTTATTTATGATTTTTGTTCTGTATTTATAGAATTATGCAAGAGCAGATACTACTCTAATTTCTGCAACTTTGTTGTAAGTAAGAGTCACAGTAGCAATAACTGTGCAAATGATCCATCTGTGATCTGCTTTTATAACCACATAAATGATCCACAGCAGTTATCTTTCCCACAGAATTGCTTGGGAACTGAGCTATTTTGCCTCTGAAATTAACCCTGAAGGGCTATACAACTCTAGGGGTGTACAAGCATTAGTTATTTATTAATATAGAATGATTAAGTCAAGGAATGAATCTTCCATCTGCACATAAATTATGGATGAAATGAAACAATAAAAGCCGTAAGAAAGGCAACTTCTCTTCCATATGGGAGAAACTAAGGGCCAAGTATACTAAAGTTTTATGTCAATACAAAATTGGCACCAGTGGATGATTCTCTTTTGAAACTGAACAAATTGTTGCCAATTTATTTAAGAGATCTAGCACCAGAAAAACAAGTACAAAACTGTTCAGGAAACATCTGTTCTGAGGGACGGCTGTAATCATTAAAAATGTATTTACCATCAAATAATTTGTAGATGCAGAATTAGCACCAGTTTACAGACAAGGACACAATTTCATTCTAAGTGGGTAATAAGACTGGATTTTACAGATGTGTCTAGAATTTTCCTGTAATACGTAAAGCCTTCAATTATATCCTTCCATACTGTACTTATGAAGCTGAACTCTGACAGATGTTGAAAGAGATTGCAGTGGTCTCTTAAGAAATGCAAAGGGACATGCTATATACTTGGAATGGATTGTAGTTTGCATGGTAATGATAATCATGAAGGCAATGAAAGCTGTGTTTGGCTAGAACAAGGGCTCTGTGGGTCTCCTTGCACATACATCGTTACTACTGTTTTGAATACATGGAAAAGAAACAAGATGCTGGAACGTGGCTGGCTTAACTCTGATACCTGCTACTGTTAGAGAAGAGATTAAGGCCCACTCTGTAAGAACAGAAGGAAGAGAAGAGATCCTGTAGAGGAAGAAATTTCTTTCTTCAATCACTGGGAACTATGGACTAATGTAAGTCTTATTGATCTCCCCATCTGGTCTCCTTAAACTTTTTGGCTGTTTCTGCTGAGCTAGGAATCTCTGATCTTTGAGAAATTCTAACCCACCCTCTATCTTTTGCTGCCCTATCTTTCACTTCTTAATACCTCTCTAATAGTCGTGGTTCTTGCATAGGGCAGATGATTGATCAAACAGAATCGTCTGCTATGTTATTAGGTACAGGACAGTACAACCAAGAGAGTATTAGTTTGTAATAAATGAACAACTATTCAAATGCAAATGGCATAGATACTCTGACTGTTGGAGACTACAGACTCTAGACGCATTGACCCTCCATAAATCAACCATGCATTTTCAATAGCCTACTGCTCCAGAAGTTTCAGTCCTAAAAGACATGGATTAAATGATCCTATCAGACATCAGCATCGTAGTTTCCAGACTGGCCCTGTCCATCCAAATAAGTTTAGCACAAGGATTGCATGACAAAAGCTTTATTGCAGTACTTGTTCCCTCAGACAGCTGTCCTACCTCCTCTGGTCATAGGTGGGCTTCCTGACTGCTCGTTATTAAGAGTCCTCCTGTAACTCCCTCTAATGCAGTTCCTGGACTAGTACCCATGCTCTAGTGTACTTACTAATGCTCTCCCAAGTATGGATCCTGTAACTGAACATATTACTCCCTTTTTACTGTACTTTGGTGACGATAGAACTCTATCCTGGTTGATTCTTACCTGGTATAATTGGCAACTCTAATCATCAAGCTACCAACTTAATACCATCTCAAGATCTGATTCAGGTGGTGAACTGATGTGTAACAAACCTGAATGTCTTAGATCAAGTGCATGGAAAAGGTTTTACATTGAGCAGAGAGATGCTTCTGTTCAAAGAATACAGCATTCAGGCAACTGTAGGCTTGTACTGGCATTACCTTCATATCAGTTTGGATGAAGACAACGGGTCACAAAGAATGACCTAATATACCAGTTTATTTTAACACTATCATAAGATGAGAACTATGGTATAAATGCCAATGGTAGTTTCATGCTTTCCAGTGTTTTATATTTGAGAAAATACCTAGAACAAGTGTTTTTGTGATCATGGTATCATGTACTCTTGAAATTATTAAATAATTTCACATAAATCGCGAACTTTCAATCCAACAATTCTCTTGATAGTTTTTCACAATATTTTTGTAGCTCCAGAGTCGAAGAAAATAATAAAAAAAACCCCAAACCCTTATTAAAGAGTTCACGTTTCAGATTTTAATAGATACTTCCCCTGAGTTATGAAAAAAACAAAATGGGTTCAAACTATGTGGTAATCACTAAGCTGATGAAAAATTGCTTTGAAGGTTAGTAATATACAGTACCTCATGAACAAGATTAGGCATAGCACAGATCCC
Source organism: Stercorarius parasiticus (assembly GCA_013396915.1). NCBI lineage: Eukaryota > Metazoa > Chordata > Aves > Charadriiformes > Stercorariidae > Stercorarius > Stercorarius parasiticus. The sequence goes on from VWZL01001621.1 coordinate 32,906, forward strand.
ACTAACAATCCACTTGTCACCCTCCTGCTCCATCTGTATCCATTTACCACTTTCCTCTGGCCATCAGCAACACCACTAAGCCACTTCATTATCCAATTTAGAATGTTACCCTCAATAATGCAGTGACTCAGTAAACCTCTGCAGAGTTCTATGATTTCATTACTTACTTTTTAACCTTTTATGACAGTAGTATTGAAAAAGTATTCTTCAGATTCAGTTAGCAAATGCCGTTTTTTCCGCTTTGAATTTTATTGTGATTTCCTTGCATGAAATAAGCGAAGTGTTTACCAATATGTGTGGCTAGTAATCTGTCCAAACATTGTACCATTTTTTTCCTACTAGAGCGGAAAAGCATCTTGCATTTCATATCATACACACAGGATTGAAGTAATTTCTAATTTCACTGGTGGATCAGATCTTGAGTTGGGATAATCACAGAAGCTTTGCCAGCTCACACTTGCTGAAAAATTTGATGCTTTCTTTTTCTTAAATACAGATGAGTTATTGATTTACTTCCAGTCTTTACATGTGTAAAGATAATAAAAACATGAGACAATTTCATTAAAGTATCTCAACTTTGAACACTTCTAAATGAAAAAGGAAGCTTGTTGATGACATCAAGCTGTGTGGAGTGGTTGACATTCTGGAGGGAGGGGGTGCCATCCAGAGGGACCTGGACAGGCTTGAGAGGTGGGCCTGTGCAGATGTCATTAATCTCAACACAGCAAAGTGCAAGGCCTTGCACCTGGGTCAGGGCAATCCCAAGCAAAAATACAGGCTGGGCCAAGAATGGATTGAGAGCAGCCCTGAGGAGAAGGACTTGGGGATGCTGGTTGATGAAAAACTCAACAGGGCAAGGCAATGTGTGCTCACAGCTCAGAAAGCCAACCATATGCTGGCCTGCATCAAAAGAAGCACGTCCAGGAGGTCAAGGGAGGCAATTCTGCCTCCCTACTCCACTCTCATTGAGACCCTGCCTCGTGTACTGTGTTCAGCTCTGTGGCCCTCAACACAAGAAGGACATGGACCTGTTGGAGCAAGACCAGAGGAGGGCCACAAAGATGGATGAGGGCTGGAGCACCTCTCCTGTGAAGACAGGCTGAGAGAGCTGGGGTTGTTCAGCCTGGAGAGGTCTCCAGGGAGACCTTATAGCAGCCTTCCAGTACCTAAAGGGGGCCTACAGGAAGGACGGGGAGGGACTCTTTATCAGGGAGTGTAGTGATAGGAGAAGGGGTAATGGCTTTAAACTGAAAGAAGGTAGATTTAGATTAGATATTAGGCAGAAATTCTTCACCATGACGGTGGTGAGGCAGTGGCCCAGGTTGCTCAGAGAAGTTGTGGATGCCCCATCCCTGGAAGTGTTCAAGGCCAGGCTGGATGGGACTTTGAGCAATCTGGTCTAGTGGGAGGTGTCCCTGCCTATGGCAGGGGGATTGCAACCAGATGATCTTTAAGGTCCCTTCCAACCCAAACCATTCTATGATTATACAATAAAATACAGATCTTAAATTTCTACACTTAGAACTTTTATTATTATCTTTCAAATCTTCTTATGTTTAAGTTCGTTTCCTGTTTTTCTTTAGAATTCTGAAAAAAGAATTATTATAACCTTTAGTTAAGAATTGTTATGTTAGCTCAATAAATTATCTGTGTTTTCATCATGGAAAAGGTTTTAATCTTGTGAAATATAAAGTATTTCCAGTAAGAAAACTCACCAAATTTTGACTAATCATTCAGCAAGTGGCAGCCAATATAATTTTTCTGTCCCAGCAATATTTATCTTACTTGGAGAGTAAACCACGGTGATAATTAGTCTCTAATAAAGAAAGTGCTGAACAGGTTGAAAATAACATTTTTTTTTTCTTTAACTCAGTGAATTTCTACTAGCATGAAAGGGAAAGAGATCTGTAAGGAAGTTTTTGTTAAGCATATTTAACTTTATTAAGAAAAGTATAATTCACACACAATATCTCATTCTGCAGTGGATTAAATTATACGTTTTTTCTGTATGTTGTGGTCAGTTTTCTCTCTAAGTTTTTTTTCTTTGTGTAATCACTTGTAATAGTTCTTTCAGGCAAAATGTTGCTGAAAAGTGGAAAAGATGGAATAGGAAAAAAGAAAAGAAGAAATAGTCAAAGAAGAAAGAAACAATAGAATAAAAAATCATCACTGGTAAAAAATAATTGCTTTTAGCTTTTATTGTGTCTGTTTATTTAATGAAGATCACCTGACAATGTTTGCAAATTCCTATTTTTCCCGGTTCTGAAGTCCTAATTCCCATAAGAATGTTAGTGAAGAAATGCAATGCTATATATTTTATTCATTTTTCCTTGCACTTATGAATACAAAGAAGTGCTGATTTTGAGGTCTTGTACATATATGCATACCAGAGTTCTATCTCATCACAATTTCTCTAGTGAGCTTTCACTGGAATGAGTTTCAACTGGACAATATTGGGTGATGTTCAATAACAATATGTGAAAATTCCTCACACTGATTATATTACCTTATGTATTATCAAGCTGCCTTAGACATTGCCATTAGTTTGGAATAATGAATGCATTCTTTCACTGCTCAATATATGGTGTTTTTTCTTTGTAAATGGCTTTATGGGGCAGTTTGTTCATATGCAGCTGCATTTGCCTTTCCAGAAGAGCTGGATTTAGCTTTCCCAGCTTTTTCACACCTGGGGAGATAAGGACTGGATGGTACCATTCTGCTTCCCAAGGCAATGACGAGAGTCCTCCTTCTATTCTTCAAGACACAGAAAATGGCACTTCTGGAGAAAAAGAAATGCAATACCCTGTAGCAAATCATGTTCACCCTTTAAGGGGGAAGCATTGGAAAAGCAATGGTTACCATTGGTCCTGAAGCTTATTTGGCAAATATACTTGTATATATCCTGTGCTTGATTAATTGAGCAATATCTCTGTCCTTCCCTCATGTTGTCCCATTATATCTTTCTGTGCTTTGATTTGGATGAGTAGAGCTTTCAGGCAGTTCAATCTTGGTATCTGCATAATTTATTTAAAACCGTTAACAAGAAGCACAATAGTGTAAGGTTGCCAGTTTTGGCTATTAAAGCCTACAAAACTCTTCATGATAGAGTGTATGGTAACATTGTATTGATTTTTTCCATGAATTTTCCTGCCTAATATTACAATTTTCCCACTGAACAAATCATAGAATAAACCAATCTGGAAGGGACAACTGGAGGACATCTAATTCCCAGTTCTGCTCCAAGCAGAAGGAAATTCAAAGGTTGATCAGGTTACTTAGCTTGTAGTCCAGCTATTTTTAAAGATCTCTGAAGTTAGATATTGTACAGCCTTTTAGGGAGATACTTGCATGGCCACTCTCACTACGAAATGTTTTTGTTCCATCTAGTTGGAATTTCACATGCTGTGACTTGTTACCGTTGCCTTTCATCCTCTCTCTGTGCATCCCTAAGAAACATCTTACTCTAGCTGAAGGCTGCAATAGGATCCCCCTTCAGCCTCTTCTCCACCATGAGTAGGCAGAAGTGTTTCCTCTGTCTCTCCTCAAGTGTACTGCGTTCCAGCTGCCTAACCATCCTAGCAGCCATCTGCTGAATGTACGCATTGTTTTTGCAGTGGGGAACCCACAGCATTATGCCAAATATAGCCTCCCCAGTGCTGATTAGAGGGGATTAATCACTTTCCTTAAGCTGCTGTCTGTGCTTTTGCTAACGCAGCCCAGGATGTGGTTAGTCAATCTTGTAATAAGGTAACGCTGCAAACTCACGTTGAGATAATAGACCATCAGGATCACTGGGTCCTTTCTTGCAAAGAAAGGACCTAGCCTTTTGGTCCCCAGTTGCATGGAACTGGTCCATCCAGGTGCAGGACTTCTATTTTGCTTTATTTCATGAGGTTTCTGTCAGCTCATTTCTCCATTTTACTGAAGTTCTCTGAACTGGCAGCCTTTTCTTCCATTGTTTTGACAGTTCCTTTTACTTGTCATCCAAGAGCTGGTGAGGGTGCATTGTCTCCTGTCATCCAAGTTGTTGAAGGTGTTCAACAGCTGGAGAAGTATGAAAAAATTCCATGAATGCTTCTCAGTAGATGGAAGACTCTTTTCCAAAATGAGTTTTGGTTATGTACACACCATTTTGGGGTAACTACTTGGGAGTAAATTTTAAAACTCTTCTTCGTTTTGTCATGTGTATAGTCCCATTGAAACTTTAACCATGATGAAAAATGACTGCAGATCTCTAATATATTTTATGTTTTAATGAAGGTGTATAAGTTACCTCTGTGTAAGATAATAATATACATCATATATATACTGAGTACATATATTTATATATGTGTGTGTGAGTAGGTATGTGTAAATTGTAGATACGCATTAGTTTAAAAAGCTTGTGAGAGCAGATCAAATGATGGCCTCCCAGTATTTTCTTTCCCAGATAACAAGAGAATAGATGGAGACTTAGAGACACTTTTGGAAAGCTTTAAGTCTTAGATTGTGTTTTTTTTTCTCTCACAATACTTTCTATGAAGTATCTGTATTCATTCTAGTGCTAAGAGATATTCTGGAAGTCTTGGTTTGTGGCAGGTGAGCCTCAGGCTGATATGTCTGGGCTGGCCTACAAAATTGTGTAGGAAGTAAATATTAATAAAAAGAGTTTCATTAGTCACATATTTGGAAATTCCAACTATGTGTTGTAAGAACATTTTTGGCTGTGCAAAAATATTGAGCTTTTTTAGCATGGTGTAGTCATACGGTTTCTGTCTGAAAGTCAGCATATGCTCTATGTTTCATGGCCAGGAAAGTTCTGTACTACTACTGTCAAGATGAAAATATTGTCACACGAGGGAGAGCACTTGTGGATTTCAAATTTTCAGCCAAGAAAGAAAGACTTGTTGACTGGGGATTGTGCCAAAAGTCATTAGACGCTCCGTAGGAATGGCAACACTACAGGGAGTGTCACTGCTGAGAATAGCGGTGGATTAGGTCAAAATGTCCTTATTCTGGGTATCACTGAACATAGAAACAAGGGACAATGTTATTCCTTATCCTTACAGGTGGCAAGGTATGTTTGAGCTGGTGGAAGAGAAAACAATTTTGATCTCACTGAGGATATGCCTTGTGGTATCTTCTACTTCATATTTTTTTAAGCATTATTGTTTTAAAACTCCTTTCTTCTATGGCCGAGAGAGAGAACAATAAGCCTGAGTAAGATTGGCTGGCTACTGAAGTCCTGAATAAGCCCATCAGCTCCTGGAAACCTTATAAGACTGTACTGTGTCAGGCTGGTTAATTTTCTTTACAGTGGCCTGTATGGTGTTATGTTTTGGATTTGTGATTGAAACAGTGCTATTAACACACCAAAATTCTTGCTATTGCTGAACAGTGCTTGCACAGTGTCAAGGCTTTCTCTTTTTCCCACTTTGCACTCCCTCAGAGTGGGCTGGGAGTGGGCAAAAATTTGGGAGTAGACAGAACCTGCACAATTGACCCAGACTGACAAAATGGATATTCCCTGCCACATAACATTGTGTTCAGAAATTAAAACTGAAGGGAAGGGAATCTGGGGAGGTACCATTGCTCAAAGACTGGCTGGCCTTCGGTCTGCTTGTGGGAGCTGGTTAGTGAGTGCCTTTGGATAACATTTTGGGTTTTTTTTTATCCTCTCCTTATTAAAACGCCTTTATCTTGACCTATGAGTTTTCTCATTTTTGCTCTTCCTATTCTCCCATGTCCTATTAGAGGCAAGAGTGAACAAGTGGCTGCATGGTGCTTAGCTGGTGTCCAGGATCAAACCACTACAAAGACATAAAAGTTCTTGCCTTGCAGCTAATGAGTAGAAGGACTATTATATTTCTTTGATAAGCTACAAGTCAATCAGGAAAAAACGTATGATAACATCAATGGCAAATAAAGCTGAGATATCTAAACTGCTAAACCATTGAGGAAGCTGGGACTATAAGGGGGATCTAATGGCCATCTTGCACCAGAGAATATGAATTTCAAGAAGAAAAATTACTTCCATTGATAAAATAACCGGGTTGGTCCCAGATGCATTGCTTAATGAAACTGAGGCATACTTTATTGGCCTGCTGGATATCCCTGTCATGGGCACCAAGTCCACAGCTGTCCCAGCAGTGATTATGGTGACTTGTAGTTGTCATTGCCCTGTCAATAGTCTTGGAAGGTTTGAAGCGGAGTGCAGCTGGGTCAGCCTCTTGGCTGTAAAGAAGGACTGTACTCCAGGCATACAAAACCACTGCTGGTCCTCCTTGTAATTACAATTGTCCGAGCAGCATAAAACAGGGCAGTAAGTGTTGTGTCCAGTTGACTGTCATTGACAATGTGGTGAGATCTATCAGGGAGAATGAGTGCTCCCGTGCCTTACTGTATGCAGTTTCACTGCATTTGCCATATCAAGCGGTCTGGGGGAGATTTATTGGGATCGCATGGTTGTCATGCTCAGGTAAGAGTTGGGGGACACCTGTTCTGTGATACCCCTGGGCCTGGTTCTCTGCTGTGGTGGCTGACGCCCTATAGGTCTCAGACGGCCCGTGAGGTTGCCTAGCAAAAGTCTTATGTAGGATGGCCAGTACTGTGATCTGTCTGTGTTCTGAAACGACACTGACATTTATGTGGCTGAGTGTACATTGCAAAAACCTTTAGTCTCCCACTAAAGCTGAGTGAAATGCTTCATGCAGATGCTTGAATTGGCTCATGTCTTCCAGATCCATTGCATTTCTATCTGTGCCTTAACAACTGTCCGCTGGGGCTGGAGGGACCTGTTGGGACAGGGCAGCATCTACAATTGGAGTTAAAGATCAGAGATTCTTGGATGACATTGGATGTACCAGATCCAACCCACTTTGGACTATAGCACATATTTGTGGCTTGCAGAGCTGTTTACCAAATGATGTTGTCACAGTCTTTGATGTGGGCATATGGGCTGCCTTCCAAATTCAACCCAGAAATGGTACCATGAGTGTGCTTTGCAAAATAGCATTCCTCCTGCTTTTTTCTTTATGAGGTGCTAGGGCAAGCTGTTCTGTAACTGCAGAGGTTGGTTTTGTTCTGTTCTCATCCTAATACTTCTGAAATTCTCTAGAGAATTTTAGGAAGCACTATTAACAGAAAGACATTAGGCTACAGCCTAACTTCTTTCCAAATAGGTAAAAGAGCTGGCTTGCATTTCCACCATGTGAATGAGAGCTAGTGGGTACAGACTAGTATCCTTTCCTCTTTCTAGAGTGCTATGTGAAACTGTCACAAGAGTATCAATTAAAGAGAATAATAACAGTAACATTTTGCTATCTATATTCCTTCTGCTGCTGTATTCTTGTGTTCCTCTTTCTATCCGCATAGGTAGACATACTCCTCCTTCTACCTGTCTTCCTCCTTCCCACCTGGCATTAAGTACCATTAGTTATCCCATTTGTGTTATACTTTGCCATTCAATGGCTGACAAAGATCCAGCCGTGTACTCCTACCAGCAATGAAGTGAGATCAGCATAGTCATGTGTCTCTGATGTATGTCTCAGGAGGTTGTTCTCATCCCTTGATGTAACATTGCTAGATGCTTGAAGGATGAGATAGAAGGTTGTCTTAAATCTCCTCATCTTTGCAGGAGTCTCTAAGGAAGTTGGCTTCAATGTTCCTGAAACATAATTGTTAAGCAAAACAATACGTAATGACAATTAAATGACAGTATTTAAATACCAACATTTTATAACCAAATATACTGAATTGAAAGATAATACTTTTCAGAAGGTCTGGAACAAACTATTGAGACACTCAACTATAGTAGAGGATGCACTCAATACAATTTCGTGGCTTAAATCAATACTAGGGCCTTTGTTTAGAACAATTAGCCTGACTAATTTTGTGATGTTGGGTGAGTTGCTTATTGTTGTTAATGAAACACGGCACATTCCCAGAATAATGCTTCCAATTTCTGCTGGCATAGGATGTTGAAACCAATCCTGGGATTTGAATTTGGAATCTCCATATGTAACTCTCTGGCTCTCCGGTAGAAATTACATCTGGACTTAGGAATTAGTGAAATATTTAAGCATATATATTGAAAATGTTTATAGGTGCAAAGAAAATTAATTATCAAGGTCACATTACTGCTGCTGCAACAGGAAGAACATACAGGGTGCAGTAGTAATGTCTTGCAGGTATTTTTATAAATCAGTCAAAGATAGCCACCTAGATTTATCCAAATTCTGTTGGAAAATGCCTATATTTTCTGAACTGAATTTTGCTAGGTTGTTAGAGTAATTTCTAGATTGCTTCTGAATGATTTATATCCTTTTTGTTTCCCAGAACACTCATCGATTTGCTGCGTAATGCTGGAGACGCCTACAATACTATAATACTTAAATTTCTACTTCTGACCATGTCCAGAATATGCTTGATTTTGGCATCAGTGTGGAGCTTTGACTCTAGCCTTCAGTCCCATAGGAATTCAGAAACTAGAAGTTTTCTAGCAATTTTATATGCTGGTTCCAGTTCAGTAAATATTCTCACATTCCATCTACTGCTCTGAGCCCACAAAAACAATTGTGAGTCTAGTATGATTTTATTTTTAAGGCATGTAATGACATATAAATGCCTCATGGAAACTTTAGAAGAGCCTAAATGCCGAGTCTTTTTTAATCATTTTATTTCAACCATGTGCCTGCTTTTTCAGCTTCTGTCATATTCTTAACTCACAGGTATTCCTGCTTCCACAATATATAACCCGTTAGCCATGTGTGGCTTGTAAAGTTTTGTGTGGTTCGTAGCAAGAGACAACAATATTTTCTCATCCTGCAGCCAATCAGTCAGCATGTGTGTATCTCATCTGTGGGTGGTCAAACAAGAAAGCAGCATGTGTTTTCCTCCCAGCAAGAGAATTTGGGGTATTGTACTTTTAGGGGTGAGAAGATGGGGAAATAGGAAAGTTTATTGTAGGCTGAAAATACAGGGAGTTTTGGAATATGATAGTGAAATTGGTGAAGTAGAGGAAATGTGGTGGTACACTGTGAGGTACTCACAACAGTAGGGAGTCTAGATACATAATGGCAGAAACTGGGCTTTTAAAGTGGGACAGAGGTATAGTTATTGCTGTGTTGGAAAGAAAGGAAAGATGGAAGAAATGGCTTCATAAAGATGTGGGCCATCTGGCTGGAGAAGAATGTTACAGTGGAGGGCATAGCCACTGGGTAGACGTGAGGGCATTCTGGTAGTGGGAAGTAAAAGGCCTGGGGATATCTCTGTGGGGAAGCAACAGAAAGGAGGAGCGGGATAGGGAGACACTGTAATTGTGCAGACATATGTTCAAAGTGGCTTGGACTACTCACTTCATTATGCTGTGTTTCCTTCTCTAAAGAAGACACCTCAGGGTTAACATCTTCAAGACTGGTACACATTCTCTTTCATGGTTATAACTCCCTGGCCTTGTGCATAAGGGAAAAAAGGGTGATAAAAAGAGAAATATGAAAGATACAGTAGCACATACTGAAGCTAGATGTAAAAAGATTTTTAGCATTTTCCCTGAGAACTACTCCAGATGTCTGATTTACAAGGCACAATGGAACCCCATAACTTCACAAGGTTTTGAGTTTTAGATTTAACTGCTTCCCTGCATAAACATTATTCATGAAACTAGTGGTTGGTATAAATATCACATAAACTATATAAACATCACTCAAGATATCCTAAGAAAATGTAATCAGTAAAGAGTTAAAAAAACTATATAGGAGAATTAAAATAATCAAAAGATTAGGGACCATGACTGGGAATTGTAAAAGGCAGCAACACAAAGTTGTGTTACAGCAACACAAAGGATCTAAACTGCAAAATATAAATCACGCCTGTGTAATAGCAGTAAGGAGAAATATTTATGGCTGATTAACTGATCACATCAACATTTGCTGATAAAGAAACAAATCTTTATTCAGGTTACATTTCATTAAATATCTGAGAAGCTAAAGGTGGTTTCCAGTATTAAAAATAATCCTTTTGGAATTACTAATAATTAGGTGGAGATGGAGATGTCAATACCCTTAACCGTAGTCTGACTTACACTTGCAGATCATCTCAGGATCAAAATGACAATGAAGTTTGTACATTGCACTCCACCTTCTGTTATTCTACTTATTTTGCAGTTTTGCTGGATATAACTTGGAAGTATACCTTAATGATGTCTATGGTGGCAGTGCTGGGCCCAGAGTGCCTTAGACTAGGTCTGAGTTCTGCCATTGATCTAAAGCCTATGGAAGGTGGATAAATGCTCCACATTTCTTCTCCCTTATAGAAGGGAAACCTGCTGTCTTATCTATAAAAGCCATAAAGTTAGTAGTGAAACTAAGTGGCAGAAATATGCTTTAACTCAAAAGTAGGAAGTATGGTCGCATAAGGACAATAATTATAACACAGACATTACACAAATTAGTGCGATGGTTTTTCCGAAAATATAAACCTTTTGTCTTTAGTGTTAGCAATATGTAACAGCCATGTAATTACAATTGCTCTAATTTTAAGTACAGAACCAACGTTTAAGTTTATGTATTTTTACACAAGACACACAAGCATTCCCTAAGATACTGTATAACTATTATTAAACATCTGTCATTTTAGAATTTCATGAACTATTATTAAACTTCACTGATTTTACAATTTTATGCAAGTGGACCTTGAGTTTTACAATCTTAGCTTTTATTTTTATTGCTGTCTTGTCTTTGAAAAAGATAATTTGCATTAAATTTTTCCTAGATTTTTATAGAAAAAAAAATTTATATTCCTTTCTCCTTTGAAGTCTTTAAAATAAGATACATTTGCTAGTTGTAGTCACAGTCCATCACCTGACCACATGCTTTTAAAATATTACAGTTATTAATAAGCACTCAATTTTCTTTTTGGTCCTGAAAATATTCTGGATATTATTATGAAGAGATCTCTTTCAAAACAAATTAAATTATACGTGTGCATATAATTTATGTAAAACATGAGAGGGAGTTTATGACTGTTATGAAGGGATGCTCATCTGGGATGTGCCTAAATTAGTCCTATGTTTTCCATTTTCCATGAAATCTGTAATTTGCATATCTGGTATTTCCTAGATGTCTTCTGTAGATCTCTGAAACTTGGAGATTGTCAGATATATCAGAAAGTCGCTAAGGCTATTCTATATTTTCATTGTAATATGAAGAAATATGAAGCGTCTTCTGTTCCAGGTAAGCCACTGTGTCTCACTCTCTCTTCACAGCTCAATAATATTTATTGTGCAGCATAATTCGGATTGTTTCTGCATTCTTCAGTTCTAATGAACTGCAAATTCTCATTAAAATCTCACTTTCTCTTTGAAATCTGTTGGAAGCTTTCTACAATATGGAATAACATCAGGTACTGCTAGAGAGCATCTTCTGTTGTTACACCAAGCCCCTGTCTAGAATGAGCCAAAACAGACAGATGATATAAAATATCCAAGCTGGAGCAGAGAAGAAGCAGATTAGAGTACTAGAATAGGCAGAACAGATGAAGCTGTCTATGTAGAGTGTCCTTTTAGCATGCTGAAAATGGGAAGGAAAGTAAGAGAGGCAGAAGTAAATTGAAGTAAGAAACAGCTCTGGTTGGAATGTAGATAAGCTGATAATGTACAAAACCTGTTGTTTTTCTTGCCACTTGAAACTTTTATTATTTATAAAGTATTTTATTTATAGTATTAATAATAAAAACACTACAAAACAAAAGGACACTGGAGGTATTGCTTATCAGCCAGGCTGAGGTGAAATCTCCTGTTTTGGAGACCTCAATTGAATTAATTGAATTTCCAGTAAATGAAAGGATTTAAAATCTTTGTGGAAAGACAGGACAATATATGTGAAATGCATAGAGTTCTTTTCATAAGTCTTGTCCTAAAAGTTATTATTTGTTTTGCAAGCAAGCAAGAAACTAAATTAGCTGGCGCATAATTTCACTGCTGTGGTGACAGTCTTGAACCATGTAGGCATGAACAGTGTATTTTATTTTTACTGATAGAATGCACCAAAGTTTAGCTGCTTGGAAAACAGTGCATGTCTCTGTTTGTTATGTTATTTCAAGATTTGTACTAAATGTATATCAAAAAACTTCAAGGAAGAAATTAGAGCCCAGCAATGCCTATGGTTTTTTTACTCCATGTGCAAACATAGTTGAACCACCTCACTGTCCATAGGTAATAATACCTGATTTTGCTGTAATTTGAAAAAAGAAGATTGACCACTGGAGATCAAAGGAACAGTGATTCCAGGATAAAATGCTCTCCTCAACTGTGCATGATCATACACTGAAGGTTTTTCTATGCCTAAACTCTCCAGTGGACTTAATGAACTAACAGATGACAATTATATGATCTAGACTGACCCGTCAGGAACAAACCCAGTCTAAAAGTGTCTCCAGTATCAAACATTGCAGGGTTTTGTTTAATAAAAATCACACTCAGCTGTTTGTGATGGCCAGAGGGTGGAGAGAAAAAATATTACATAAATGTGGAGGCTGTTACTTGACCTTTTCTTCTTGCACAAGGTAAATATTAAGCTCTGGTGTAACCCACACAGAAATAATTCTTATTGCTTTCCCTTTACCAGGTTTCCAAATTATCAGAATTCTTCCTGCAAAGCATCTGGAGTCAAGTCATGCCCAAATCCATTCTATTACCCATAATATTCCTACTGTAGGAATTATGTAGCCACAGCTCAACTGTAGAAGCTTGTTCACTAACAGTGTGTTTAGAGTCAGGTAAACTGATAGAGATGGCATCACTATTTGGATTTAATGAAATAAACATGGCACTATAGGAGTTATTAGTCCTAAAACTATTCTTTCTTCTCAGGAATATTTTGAACATTCAGCCATTGACTCAAATTAATTAAAGTATCCTGCTGAAACGATGCAATGTTGAAGTAAGATACACTTAATTGATTAATTCTTCAGAAATCTGCTTACCTGTGTCAATGTTGTAAAGAATAGGTCATAAAAAAAGAAGTTTTAAATTATGAAGTAGTAATAGTCATCTTAATTATGCACAATAAGTCTTGTACTCAGGTACAAACTTCTTTAAAGAATACTGAATGCAAAAATCTGCTTTCATGTAAAGGAAAGGCTAAAACTGAAAGGCTCAAAGCCAAAGGAGTTCTATATTAAAATTTGCACCTTCAAAACTTTGAAGAAAGGAAAAAGGCTTAACATCACATTTACAGGATAAAACAATGAACATGTCCACCATTCAACAGCTCTTTAACTGCGCTTTATAAGCTTTAAAATTGCAATAAAGATGTTTTACCACTATTATTATAGAAAATATTAATTAAATATATAATATAAATATAATAAATATTATATTAAAGAAATATAATTTTAAAAATTATTANTAAATCTAATTTGGATGTTTTCCAATTTTTGAAAATGTGGTTACTCTTTCTATAACATTAGCTGTCAGGAACTTTTGGAAATATTTGATCTTACAATAGTGATGTTCACAGCCTCACAAAGAAACATGCATTTTACCCTTTGAATTCAAACATTTCTAAATAAATGCTCTAACCTGAATTGTATTTTAACCCCGATTGGGTTTACTTTGTCCTTTACCGAAGATAGTAAACATGTAAAGTAAAAAATACTTACTGTATGTTCAATAATGTGTCCCTTTTTATTATTTATTATTTTTTTTTAAAACTTTCTGTTTGTGCTAAATTTTAAGGGCTTGATTTTTTGTTCATGCCAAAACACGTTACTTTCTGACATCTTTAAAAAACTCTCTAAAATTAAAATCTTGGTTCCTGCACAAATTTGCTATGTGGTAGTCCCTTCTCTTGAGGGAGTAGGTCATGCCTAGATGTTGAAGAAACAAGACATCTGAAATAAATTCAATTACGCAGTATGTTCTTTACACTTAACAAAGAACAGGCTAAAACTTCATTTGACATCTCTGCTGTGATTCACACCATCTGCAGTTTTCTTTCATTGTTCATCACGGTACGGATTCTCTACAGTATCACTCAAGACCTGTACTTCACCTACTCTCTGTATGGTTTTTTCTGGCTTCTCATGGGATACAGCTTTTGGTCAGGTGCTGAAATATTGTTGCTAAAGTGACATGTTTGTCTGTGCTTGTAAAGCACGGCTAAAAAAGGAAAGGTGTTTTAATATGTTTACAACATTTTAATTTTTCTAAGTAAGCATACTGAAGTTATTTACACTAGGTTTTCAAGAAAATAAGTATCCTTATTAAAAAAGCAGCTAGAGCTGGCAGGAAAAGATGAATAAATGATTAACATAGCACTCAGTTGGATTTGGTCCTAGATATTAATTCTCATACTAGTTAAGTAAATTTACTTGATCACCTAAGTTCTGCTAGTGAAGGAAAAAAATCCAAGATTCTGTATGTTAAATACAGATTGTTAAGGTGAACATTGAATAAAGAGCAACTGAAAAGCCTTAGCCTGAACTGCTTCTTGAAATCACAGAAAAAATTGTGATTTATTTTAGTAAAAGTATTTTTTTTTAATGGCAAAGCACACATCAATGAATTACTCCCTTATATCCACTGTGTAAAGAATGGGAAAGACTAATAAATATCTCAGTTTCTTTAGCTTCTTTTGTACTACTGAAATGGCAAGTACATGATACTTTTTTTTCATATGCATTACAATTGGTATGTGAAAATAGCCCTGAGACAAAGGAGGAAGCGGAAACTGTAGTCAGAGAGAAAAAGTATTCATCCATGTTATATATTCAGTATAACTGCAAGAAAGAAAAAGCCATGCAAATTGCATCAAACTAATTTTCCTTTACCACTGCATTAGGCACCATAAGCCAGGCATTCAAGACAGTTATTTTCAGTTGTATAAATTCTGAAAACATAAATATTTAGAAAGAATAGAAAAAGGGAAAATATGTCTTACACAATATTCCTTACTGTTTTTTAAAAATATAGTTTGAAGGCTCCGTTCTCCACCAAACTTCGTCTCTTTCATAACACTTCATTTGCCAGCCAAGGATTCTTTGCATTGTGTAAAGACTTGTTTACTGATAAATAAGATTGTAAATAAATACAATCAAATTAGACAGTAACTGAGACTAACATTAATAAAATATTAGCACTGCCAAAAAAATATGGCTGAATGGGAATAAGTTTACTTCATAACATTTAAATACAAAACATATCTAATTTATTACGAAATCAAGGAATCCATTTCTGTAAACAAAAATTAGAAGAGACTACAAAAATAGATATATAGATTTTGTGAAAGGCAAAATGTTGGAGAATTTCTGAGAAGATAGCTGTCTAAAATTCAGCTCCAGTTTGCCCAGTGTGTTGTATGGTACCGTCCCAGTACTTCCACTAGCTTATCACAGCCAGCATAAATCGATTTATGAACGCAGCTCACTGGAAGCCTGAGCATGCTTTGTTACAGTCAGAGAGAGTTACCATTGACATCAGCCTTAAGGAAAAAAGAATTGAGCCCTTTAGTTTCTCTGCTGCATCTTATTTATACAAATATGCATTATACATACAGGCGTAATGCAGTAGCATAATACATTGGCCTTTGGGGCAAAAACATTTACATTTTAACTACATGCTGCTTTCCTTAGTAGTTGAAAGAATGACATCAGAACACTTTTGCTACCGTAGCTTTGCAAATCTTTCCTCCAGAGCCCCTTTTTTTTCTTACCATACCTAATGTTTGGCTCTTCAGTACCTAATAGTTTCTCTTTATGCCCAGGTTCTTCTCTTTCTCTCTCTCTTTATACATATAGCTTGCAGTCCCTTTAATACATCCTTCCAATCAAATTCAACTCAGCAACAGGCTCTGAGACGTATTTCTTTTTTCAAAGGTTTTCTGGTGGTGTGGGGAAACATTTACAAAAATAAAACATACATTTTACCTCTTTGGATGAAAGGTGCAGGTCCCAGTGGAGTGTAGGAAGCGAGGAGTCAGAGTTCATACTGAACGTGCCGTGTCACTTGATTCAGAACCTTAATATCCATGTAACGATCACTTATGCTCACTTTCTCACTAGGGAAAACTTAGAAGAAAAAACACTTCTGATTTTAGGTGACACAGGGTAACAATTTTATGATGATGAAAAAGGCCTAAAATCAAACTTGCAAAACTCTTTTAAACAGAGTTGGACCTATTTAAATCAGTACTGAATTTGGCTTGCATAGCACAGAACTGGTTTCAGCTATTCATGCAAAAATTTAACTACTATGAGAAATCTCTTTAACTGGGTTTTGTTCTGCCTCTGGAGTGGTGGTATTTATCCCTTTCTATGCAAGGAACCTCACAGAGGATGCAGAGAAGTTCTCAGACCTCTGTTAAGCATGCTGCAATCCTGGAAATTTATTTTGAATGTCTTTATTCCTTGCTTTTCCCACTGCACTTCTTTGCGGCCCAATGATCAGGGCTATTGTCTTTATCTGTACTCAAGAGTACACAATCTGTCTATATTATGCCCATTACTTGCAGTTTTCTAAACTGCTTATTCTTTTTGTGGTTTTTGCACTATGAATTTGTCTCATGACTGGCTAACGTGTAAGACTTCTACGCTGTAATTTTGCTCATTTTAAACTGTGATCCTAGATGTATAGCTATTGTCACGTGGAGCTTCTATATGGAAGGTGTTCTCCACTCACTGTCCAAAACTCATAGTATGTCCTGTGTTAGGACTTGAAAGGTCTTTAGGGGAAATTTCTTTGCCTGAAATGTCCAAATCTGGAGTGTTAGGGATTTATCTGTTACCTAAACTTCATTGCAATCCAGAGATGAATCACAGACTTATTTACTGTGAGTGCATGTTGCTGGCTATTTAAGTGCTCTACTTCATAGATAATCATCAAAAAGAAGGCACTTTGAAACACCATCTGGCCAGACGTCGAATTTGGTTTTTGTTAGAGTAATTTTTTACAGTAATTATGGTGTAAAAATACAAATAAGAATTTAAATATAAAAAAGGGCTACTATCCTACAGGATAGATATTAAAGCTCCTGTACCTGTGTTTTCAGACATCAAATTCCACCATGTAGTTACCTTGGAAGCTTCTGCTCCGATCTGGAGACAGTGTGTCTGTCCTGGTTTGAGGTAAAACAGAACCAATTTTCTGATTTGTAATTTTACTTTTTAGCTGGGCCTCTTCTAACTGACTAAAGTCTGAAATTCACAGCATGTTGTTCAGAAACTGTTCGCTCTCAGAGTGATAAAACCTGATTATACCAAGGAATGGTATGCACAGAGGCTCTTGCTTATACTTATTGCTATAACAACCAAGGTCAGCTAACTTCGCTTTTTGCCCGTCAGAGGGACGGAAGCGGAGAAGCGTAGAGGAGTCCCATCTGCAGGGAGGAGCGGACGGGACAGGTGACCCAAAACTGACCAACAGGGTATTCCATCCCATCTGCATCACGCTCAGTATAAAAGCTAAGGGATCAAAGGGGCAGCGTGGCTCTGGCTCGGGTTCTTCTTCAATGGCCGACGTCTGAGGAGGACCTTGTCTGTTCGTCTGCCTTTGATCCCGATCTGAGC
>VWZL01001621.1:50487-87043 GCA_013396915.1 Stercorarius parasiticus
TGAAGATTTTGAATGGTAGAAGGGTGTTCAGAATTTAGACTGAACACAATTACTACCTATGCTTGAGAATCCTCTTAATCAGAGGTTAACGGCGTGGTACTGCATTAGACGTGTCACATGTAAGTGTTTTGCCTATAGGCCAGGTTCTTCCATCCTCTCATCCACTGATGTGAATTACCATTGCTTTTTTCTAGACTGTCTTCTTTTTTTTTTTTCTTTTACCCTAAGAAGTAGCCTTGGCTAAGTAAAAAGATGGTTATGCCTCGGTTTTGTATTAATATGAAGACTGGACTCAGAACATCTGTCTGGAGAAGGAAAGTGGGAAGAATTCCCATTTCATTAAATAAAGACGTAATAAGTGTCTCACCGGTTGCAAAACCTTATCATTGTATATGTAGTCATTTAACCCCAGCCAGAAACTACAATTACACAGCCAATCGCTTCCTTCCCCCTCCTCCTTGCCCCCTCCCCCCAAGACCCACCCAAAGAAAGGTGGGGAGAAGAGGGGAAAAAAAAGGAAGGGGAAGTTGAAACCAGGACAGTATCCACCCCTTATTCCAAACCATTCAAATCATGCCCAGGCCTTATACTCTTCATAGTCACCACCACTTTCCTGTCTTTGAAATATATATATATATGTATATACATATCTGTATGTGTATATATATCTGTATATGTATATACAGATATCATTCCCTTAGTCTGTGGGCCATCCCTCTAAAATGTCCATTGAGTTCATTTAGTCCATAACTATGGGCTCCATCTGTCATAAGAGTCTTTCAGGGCAAGAGAGATGGTGTGTGTGGTGCTGAATTGTGGCATGCTGCATCTGGAGCTCGCAACTGGTCCATCTGCCATGGTCCATGCCCACAGTCTGCGGGTTGAAGGTGTTGATCTTGAAAAAGTTGCAGGGCGCCAGTGGCTGAAGCCAGTTCTGGTTCCATCACCTCTGCACTACACACAGTTTCTTCAAAGTTCATTCTTCATTAATTTGGGTGATTCTTACTATAGTACTGTTGATACAGCATATCAGCCACAGTAGTGATGACATATAGTGGTAAATTAACAATTAACATCATACAGTTTAATTCATTGTCTATTCTTACAAAAAATCAAATCCCCTTGAGGTACACATTGAACTTCACCATTCTTTGGCATCACCCAGCAAGTGCAGCCAGGTCCTTGAGCAAAAGCAATCCCGGTCATGGTTTTGCCTTTTCCTATGGCAGGAATAACCCAAACTGTTCGTATCATGTGTTTCATGGGCACCTTGTGGACTTTATCCCCTTCCACAATACGTAAGGGTCCTGATTGGGCAGGGCCAACTTGATTGTCAGATCCTCTGGAGTTAACTAACCAAGTGGCTTTTGCTAAATGTGTATTCTAATGTTTGAAGGTCCCACCCCTTGTTCCTCTCAATGTAGTTTTTAAGAGTCTATTGTTTTGTTCTGTCTTCCCAGAGACAGATGCACGATAGGGGATGTGATATACACAATTCCATGCTCTTTGGCTCAGGTGTCTATGAGGCGGTTTCAGAAATGAGTCCTGTTGTCCGACCCAATTCTTTCTGGGGTGCCCTGTCACCATAAGACTTACTTTTCAAGGCCCAGGATAGTGTTCTGGGTGGTGGCATGGGGCATAGAGTATTTTTCCAGCCATCCAGTGGTTGCTTCCACCATTGCTTCCACACAGCATTGCCTTGGCAGGTTTGTGGGAGTGTAATGTAATGAATCTGCCAGGCCTCCAATATTTATATTTCAGACATCATCCTCCATACCAAAGAGCTTTTGAACTGCTTGGCTTGCTTGGTTGCAGCACACATTCCACATTCATGAATAATCTGTGAGATAGTGTCCATGGTCAAGTCCACCCCTCAAACATGAGCCTGTATATCCTTGATGGCCTGAGGTTTCATGGGCCCACTAAGCTATAAATCACCCTTATGTTGCCAGTCCAGATCCACCTGAGTCACTCTAATACAAGCAGCCTGACCCACCTGCTGGTTGTTCTGATGTTCTTCAGTGGCCCAACTCTTGGGTATGTGGGCATCTACATGACATACTTTGACAATCAGATTCTCTATCTGGGCAGCAATATCTTGCCACAATAGGGCAGCCCAGACAGGTTTGCCCCTGTGCTGCCAGTTGTTCTGCTTCCACTGCTGTATCCACCCCCACAGAGCATTTGCCACCAGCCATGAGTCAGTATAGAGGTAAAGTACTGTCATGGCAGCACTTAGTAGCAGCGTGTATTCATTCAGGCCACGATAATCTACCATCAGTCTCTGCCCTCCATTAGACTTTTACACTGGCCATATGGGGCTGTTAAAGGATGAGTGAGTCTTGCTGATCACTCCTTGGCTCTCCAGTTGACGAATTACGTTGTGGATGGGAATCAGGGAGTCTCGATTGGTGTGATATTGCTGCCAATGCCAATGCACCGTTGTGGTAGTGATCGGCACCTGCTCTTCTTCGACCACCAGCAACCCCACAAAAGAAAGGTCATCTGAGTGACTGGGCAAGGTAGAACAACTATTTAATTTCCTATGCCTCAACAGTGGTTATACCAAAAGCCTATACATCAGTAACTTTTTGGGTGCTTGAAATACCCTCTCCTGAGGTAGTCTATGTCAATAATACACAGAGCTTCTGGGGCAGTCACAGTGGGGTGCTTTTGACACTCTTTCCTGGTTAGGCTCATTTCAGCTTCCAATACAGTTAACATTTGGGACCCCCCTGTTACTCCAGAAATACAGATGGATTCTGCTCTTTATAGTTTGATGGCATTATGTACATTGTGCACTGGTGTCTACCAGAGCTTTATATTCTTGGGGGTCTGATATGCCAGGCCATCAAATCCACACAGTACAGTAAACCTGGTTGTCCCTTTCCTCCACCTGGCTGGAGGCAGGGCCCCTCTAGTTTGGCCTATAGTATTCAGCATCAATGAATGGTTTTGTGTGGCTCATATGGGTTTGAAACCCATCCTTGTTATTTACTTCTTAGAAATATAAATTGGGAGCTCCTCCAAGAGGACAGAAACTCTTCTGCCTTGTGTGGGGAACTGCCTACTGGAAACTGGAGCTGCAATTCTCAAGGAATAGTTGGTTTTTCCTTGCAACACATGTATCCATGCCTGTAGGTTTGAGGTAGGTTCTCCATCCCACTTTCTCGTGTTGTCTCCATGGTAGCAGAGGTAAAACCACAGGGTGCTTCATGATGTGTACCCTCTGTAACCTCTCTCTTGAGCAGGAAAATTTTTACTCCTAATAGCTGAGACACTGGTCCATACACGTGGAGGGTAGGACCTATCCTCTTTGAGTTGATGGAACTCCCAGAACAAGCCTTTGTTTTCCTTGCACAAGTTTTTCGAACAAGACTTTATTTTCCTTGCACAGTCTTTCCACAACTGAGATGTAGGCCTGTAGGGAAGTAGAAAGATTTTCTTCATATTGCTGGCCAGCTATTGCACCCATGGTTGTTTACTCTTTGTCTCCCAACTTATTGTTGCCAGTGCTCTGACATATGACGATGGTGTGCTCTGTAGAAACTTCCACCATAAGGGTTTGATACGTTGGACTTCATCTGGATCTGTGGTTGACTGCAGGTTTTCCCAGCCATGATAAATCAGGTCCCACAAAGCTAATTCCCTCAGGTACTAGATACCGCTGTCCATGATGGTTCTTCTGCCTGGGTGACATGTAGTATCTTCCTTGAAGGGATATCTTTCCTTCCTGGCTAACAGAAGTCACCTCCAGAGGCTGAGAGTTAGTGTTCTTTTTCCAGTCTCCTTGTCAATACCCCCTCCCCTAGACAAAGATCCCAGCTGCTTGGCTTCCCTATCCTCTAAGTCCAAGCTACTGGCCCCATTATCCCAACATTGGAGCAGCCAGGTGACAATGCACTTGTCCAGATGTCGGCTGAAATATTTTGTTATACCTCACAGTTCACCCAGGAATAAGGATCAGGTAATTACCTCTGGTTCCTCCTGTTCTCATGATGACTCTGGTTCATCTTCATCATTTCCTAAATGAACTGATTTTTTGTGTGTATCTCGTCTGTATAGGGGCGACTGATACTGGTAGGGGTTAGTTCTCTGGTCCGGTAGCCACCATGCCTGCTGTGGGAATTGGAGTAGCCACAGAGCTCATCGCAGGGGTTGGAGTAGCTGCATCACTTGTTGTAGGGGCTGGAGTAGCTATAGCGCTAATTGTGAACGTTGTAGTAGTTGGAGCTCTTGTTGTGGGGATTGGAATAGCTACAGCACTCTTCGACAGAACAGTGTGCCCACATACGCACTGATGTTCAACCCCAAGCAATACCAAGACCTGGAACACATTCAAAAAACCTAGCAATAGGAGCATGC
This sequence comes from Stercorarius parasiticus, assembly GCA_013396915.1. NCBI lineage: Eukaryota > Metazoa > Chordata > Aves > Charadriiformes > Stercorariidae > Stercorarius > Stercorarius parasiticus. The sequence continues at coordinate 54,853 of VWZL01001621.1, forward strand.
TGGTTCGAGCATCCCAAGAGTATTCGAAATTCTCTAATGTTGTTGTAATTACCCTGGAGGAGAAGAGGGAGGTGAAGGGAGGTGTCTCCTCCACATATGAGTTCTCTGAGGAGAAAAGGTAAAAAGTTTAATTACTAAAAGTTTCCTCTAGGTTCTCGAAGTAGGAAGATGAAACTTCTGCTGCCATTTTGCCTTGTTCATTCCTTTTAATCATTAACAATACCACCACAACACAACTGATTTCATGATATCATAAGCCCACACTACAGGGCACAGCAAAACAATACTCTTGAGCCATTTCCCAGGTATGATGAACAGCACAACAGGGAGCACATACATCAGGTCACGTGTTGCAAGACGCAATGCCGAGAGCAACATTGTGACTAATTAACCGAATACAATGAACCTTATCACAAATATTTTGTAATGTGCTCTGATCAGGTTTGTCATTATCTCAGCCTTTCAAGCCCCGTGTTGGGTGCCAAAAAGGACTGTTATGTTCAACCCCAGCTGGCAACTAGAACCATGCAGTTACCAGCTCACCCTTCCCACCTCACTCTTTCCCCCAGCCGGAAAAAGGTAGAGAGAAGAGGGGGGAAAAAAAGGAGGGGGAAGGGAGAAAAAAATGTTATGGTTTGAGATAAAGACAGTTTAATTAAAAAAAAAAAAAACAGAAAAGGAAAATTAACAATAATAATAATAATGACACAAGTCACTCTCACTGCCTGGTGAATTGGCACCATCTTGAGCAATGATTGCCAATTCCCACCCCCTGGCTAACCCCCATTTACATATTGAGCTTGATGTCTGTGGTATGGAATATTTCATTGGTCATTCCATCATTCTGTCTATGCTTCTATGGGAAGCTGAAAAAAGTCCTTGAATAGTGTAAACATCACTTAGCAACAACTAAAAAAAAGAGGTATTATTGACATTCCTTTCACAGCAATCACTAGAAAGAAAATTAACTCCCAGCTGAAACCAGGACAATATAGAACTTAAGAAAAATATAAGAGAGGGTGTAGGATGTTCTCTGCAAATAAAAAAAAATAAATTCGTTTTTGCATGTCAACAACAATAAATATGAAATAGAGGGGGTTTAGAGGGCTTTCTTCATAAATTTTTGTTGGCTTTTGGTTGTATTATTTTATTGTACTTGCTATGTAAAATTTGTTCTCGTTCTCAATAAATGTATTGAAGTGTGTTTAGTTCCAATTAAAAAAAGAGGCTTAATTTTCCAGAAAAACAAAATCCCTAATTTTTATATTTGTAAAAAATACAGAGTAAGTGTCACCCAGAAATCAACCAGAGTAACCTAAGCTATTTTACTGACACAGTGTTCCTACAGACATATGACATTAGCTATATCCTTGTATATGGGATTATTTTAAAAAACAATGGGGACTAATATAAAACCTTAACATTTTTTAATTTGACAATGCGACACTTTATGAAATCCCAGTGACTTAGTGTCTGTTGTTTTATGAGATTGACTTATATCCCCAATAAACACTAGAACTGTAGTATCGCTTTTGCTTTCATTTTTCCCCCTTTGGCTCCTCTCCACCTGTATTTGATTAGGTACAGAAAGGTAAAAGCATGTTACCTTAATTTTCACAACAAAAATGCAGAATTAAAAAAAGGTTTCAGTTTCTCGCAGTTTTCTTTCTAGAGGCTCCGGGCAGCTGCTAATCATTATGTTTCCAATATTAAAACAAGACCCCAGGTTATTCTGTGCTAGTTCATTTACAAGAATCTTCTGTATTTGATTAGACTCATATGGTTAATAAGGATGTCAGGTAGAAGCAATTGCACCATTTAGTTCTGTAGTGTTATTAACTGTCTGTTCTCTATAGGATCATTTAGATTTTCTGGGAAAAAGTAGAACTGGCACTGTACATTCTAGTGATAATATTCCTAACACGCATTAGGCAGTTAAACTGCTAACCATCACCTCCTTCCACTAATGGAATATTTTCAGGTAGCCTTTGTTTTGTGTATATTGTGTATCTCTAGAGTCTAATAATCAGTTTCTAATGGCAGCAAAAATAGTTTGAAATGACAAGCAAAATTATAAAATTTTGAGAAAATGAATAAATTAATCCAAGTTTTCTCTCCCTTCATTTGCAAGTTTCTAAGCTGTTGACTTACTTGCCTGTAATAGAGTCATTTTCAGTTACCAAACAGACAAAAAGAAGTAAATTAGATATGCTTGGCTCATGCGAAGTCCAGCACTAGACAACACTGAAGTGGCACACTGTGTTCAGCTTTTGGAGCTGATAGGTAAATCTTATGTCCATGTGAAATTGAAGTTGCAGAGGTCAGAAAACTTGAGCTTCTGTCTTTAAGTGCCATCTCTAGTAGAGGAGGATACTATTAGGGTTGTGCAAGGGTACAGGGGCAGCCAGAGAGCTTCATGATTTAGTTCCTGAGGCAGGAGCACAGACAAAGTATGATATTTCCACAGAATAATTAAAGAAACAAAACAAAACCAAACCAACCAAATATTTCACTCTGACTTGCCATTTCTATCATGACCTATTTTCATCTAAAACATAATGCTGAATCAGCATTGTACAAATTTTTGTCTCCTGAAAGTTCTTTAAGCAACAGATGGCACTGGCAATGATACTTAATGTTAATTTGGTAATGGTCTCTATTATGGGACCCTTGACCTCCGCTTAAAAGCTTGCCAAGCTTTAACCATTTTGGACAGAATTTTCATGCTGGTTGCCTGGTTTTAAAAGACGTAAGAGAACAGACAAATTCCATGGGGTTATGCCATTTCAGATACTAGTTTACAAAAAAAGGTAATATTTGCTAATATTCAAGTTGCTGAGTATAGAGGAAATGTCGTTTGAGAACATAAGAAACATTGTCCGGATTTAAACAAGTATAAGTGTCTGAAATTGCAGCTCATGCAACATCAGAAAAACTTATCAGAGACTGACTGCTAAATTATTTTACCATACCGATCATTGTGAGCATGCTGAATTTCCACAGAGCTATCATGGGCTGGGTGAAGCAGGCATTTTCTGTTCAGGAGATAAACAGGGCCTACTCTGTAATTTTCCCTCTAGGTTGCCGGGAGATGCCGTGCAGTATTGTTGCAGATGGAGTGATGCACTTCACTCATAGAGAGAAGCAGCAATAAATTTATTGATATAAAACAGGGATTTAACAAAGTTTGATGGTAAATGCAACAGTGTTTTAACAAGATTTGAGATGGCAAGGCACACTTGGTTATTTACTGCACAGAGGACAGGGTCAGACAGAACTGTCAGAGAGACCTTTCCGTTGAGTCATGAGGTTCAGAAAGGACCCCCTTGCTTTCTAAACTCCTTCTCAGAGAGAAGTCTAGGTGTGGCTGGAGCCAACCCTAGTCCCAGACTTGGTCAATGGTTTATATCTAAAAGATTATTTATGCACAATCCACCCTTTTTATCACTTAGTCAAGATTTCAAATTTTAGCATGCTATTAGGCACTTACCGAGGATCTGTTGCAGCAAGGAATCTCTCAGACTCAAGAAGTAAATGTAACCTTGAGCAGGTGTCCCTGCTCAAGGGGAGATCCTGTGTATAGCCCACTGCTATTCGGGAGAGCTCAAAGGGCCCTTGCGCTGTTCACTATTTATGGAGGTATGATGGTTGACCTATAGTCATATTTGCATATTGACCACAGTGCCAGTATTGCTCAAGTTAGCCCTTGGCTATTGTGTTGTTATCTGTCTTACTGAAACCAGGTTTCAGTGGTTCAGCCTGGTGCAGCCATTGCGACTACATGCAGCCATTGTGACCACCACTGATGGTTATTGCTTGGGCAGAGCTACAGGAGACAAAGGTCATTTGGTGCCTGGGAAGGGGGAGCACACTGTCACAAGTATAATACTGAGAGTGGGTAAACTTAAACTGGAATTTTATCACGGTTGCTCAGTCTGGCGACTCCTGTGCAGCGGGCTGGCTTCATTATTGATCAGTGAGGTGCTTGCTGGGTGGAGCATGGGAAGACAGAATTTGTGTCGCCAAGAGGAGGCATGACAAAAAACTATGAAATGAGCTGGCAGAGAAAGGGAATTAGGGCAACAATCAGATTGGCACAGGAGAAAGAGGGAAATCACAATGAGAGTAGCTGTAAGCAAAAGGACAGAAATGCACCTGCTGTTTAGGCACATTTCTATTCAGGATCTGGATTTAAACTAATCATTTCGATTTCTGTTTTGTTGTTCTCAAATAGTCCAATCTATCAAAAAAAGGTATCTTGTTCTTCTGTATCTCAGAAAACACACAGGGCAACAGATCAGGAGTGGTCTGTGACCCCGTTGTCCGTGGTCAAGAATTGGTCAGTACTGGGACAGAGACTAAAATAGCTCTTTGGTGGCTCACGGTCCATTACAGGATAGGAGTAGGATAGACATTCATCTGAGGTACAGGGCAATGTTATGGTATTGACCGTAGAAACCTCTATTTTTTTCCCCACAGCATCTGCTACTTCACATTTACAGCTTTGGATTTTTCAGCAGACAAGTGCTTCCCGTGTGATAAAGCCTTGTCATAAGAATATCGCTTGGGTGGCTCATGAACCTGTATCCCATGCATCTTCAGAGCCACAAAGTGACAAGACAGAAGGAGCATGGCAGGCACTGTTGACAGCATTTAACCAGCCAACAAGGCAGATGCCTGTAGACTTACTGGTGACTGGCCCAAGTATTTAGTGGCAGTCAGTGTGGTTCAACAAATTGGGATTTTGTAGGGATTACACTTTGTGAAAACAAAATAGGAGTAATAAACAAAATACAATACAAGAAAATTTATAGGTAAAATTGAAATGTTGAATAGGTAAGCAACTACTGAATGTCACATGGAAGACATTTATTATACCATCCGGTTTGCCTACCACTTCCTTACTTCAACTTAGCAGATGAATGAAGCTAATGGTATTATCTGACAGCTATTCAGCACTTATATCACATGTTAAGGTTTGGATTTAAACATGGTGGTTAGACAACTTTTTTAAATTCACCTGGGAAATGTTGGCAGAATGAACCATGTTTCCTTGAGTTACTGAAGCCCAGAAAAATGTCATACTGAGTCCTTGTTGAAGAGGTAGTGAGATACAATGCACAGAAAGAAAATCCTCCTACACACACAACCAGGAAGGAAACGAAAGAAAATAGAAAAAAAAAGAAGAAAGAGAGGGAAAGATAATGAGATAAAATTCTGTGTTTATGTGAAGTAAACCTGTACATTTCCTGATTACATCAAGATAGGATACATGTGTAGAGGGACAGTTGCAATTATTTCTATACCTTCACTGTGATAGTCTCTTTCCTGCGAAAAAGAGGCTCTCAGAAACTGAACATCTCTTTGTCCATCTCATACTTTTAAAGTTTACAATGAAACAAGATACATCAGGACTGTATACAAATGAAAAATGGTAATATTTTCAGTCTTCCTCCCTGTGTGTATATGATAAAAAGTTTATTAAATACATGGATTTGTGTGTGTGTAAAAGTATACATATTTTTAATATTATCCCTTGCCCTAATATCTCTGCAAATTATAACCCATTTCCTCTTCCGACGTAAGATCTTTAAAATCTGACATTTCATCTTAATGTGCGATTTAAAGATTAATCTGGCTTTGCCTTTTTTCTCTCTTTGTTTCACAGCATTCCACTGACAATAAAAGAGAAATAGTAGTTTAAATGACAGAGGTGGGTTCATAATCAGAAAATAATATACCTAAAATCCTCATAAAATAGAAGATTTGGAGTGTAACTATTTTGCCAACAAATGCAGTGTTCACTGCATTAGGAACATATTTGTTAGCGTGAAAGATGATAATTCAGGTGGTCCGTGTACATAATGGATGATAACTCAGAAATGTGGCCAAAAATTTGGAAGGGAAAGTTTTCTGGTTCCCTGTTTATCTTGAAGTAAATTCATAACCTGTTCTAAACCCATGTACAATTTAATAGGAAAAGGAATTAAAGAAGCTCCTGTAGCAGCGAACGTCAGCTGTTCTAACATCCTTTACCATCTATGTATCATTATCTTGCCTGCATTGACAATACGTTGTTACTAATATCCGGAGGTTTTGGAGGTGGCATCTTTCTTTTCTCTTCTTTGGCTAAAGCATTGGAGTGACTTGTTTTTCATACATAAAACTTATATGAGTCTTAAATGGCCCTCACTTTTAGAGGGTGAGTGACCAGAATGTTTAAAAGAGCTGAAGTCTTCAAAGACCTTAGTTCAAGCTAAGTGAACTGGTGTGGGCTGGACTTCGTGAGTCAGTTTAGGGAAGGAGCTCATAGGTAGAGATGGTTTATAGAAGTCAGAGTTTGCTTGTGTTTTAGGTTGTTGTAAGGTTGTTGTACAAATTGAGGCTTTTCTTTCCAGAGAATGTTTATTACTAATCCTGATCCGTTCAAGGGACCTTCTTATTTTAGTCATGTCAAGTATCTGCCAGATCTGTGTTGACTTTGTTGTAGGTGAGAACTTAACTGTTTTGGGTTTTTTTTTTGTCATTTTAAAACTTGTTCTCCAAGTATTGAGAATTAAGCTTCCTTGGTGCTGACTCAACACATCCCTTATTCTAGTTGATGATCTTAGTTGATACAAGCAATTTGTGAGATCTTGGAGATGGATCCAGTGGTGTACACCCTGATCAATGCACCGAAACAAGCACTAATGTAGGAGAACCTTCACTGTAATGGTGCTGTGGACTTAATGCCGACAGAGAGAAAATTCTCAAGGACGGTTCACATTGAAGCTGGTGATGGAGTAGCACAGTTTGAGCTTAGGCATCTTAGTCAGACCTACTCCTACTGAGAATGTTTCTTGATTTTTGTGTTAAATTTTCCGATGATAGTTCCCTCAACTGGAGAGAAATACGGGCAACAAGTGAATAGGGGACAACGGACAGCTGTGGCCTTTACACTCACCAGACACATGTCGCACATAAATCTCTTTGGGAAATACCTGTTGGTTTTACTTTTCAAAAAGTAAGTTGGAGTCAGTCATTTATTTAGAAAACATAGCAGGTGAAATGAGATGTTTTTCTGCTTCCAAATTTATGCAATATTCTGTTGCTTATAGACTTCTCGTATGGGATGGGGGAGGCTGAAGTTTGTATCTCCTGTCCACCTGCATGGTGTCAAATTGCAGTTGCCACTTTCAGAAAAAATCTGATTGTGGATCTCAGAAAGGCAGTAAAGTAGTGAGCAACTGAAGAGAAATCTTCAAAATCACAGTTGGAGTTAATCATTTAAGCTGCAAGCCAGTACTTCATTGAATCTAATTCTCCATTAAAACCATTCTATAAAATTGATGTTTTGTACTTCAAGTTAACATATTGTAATTGTTTTGGAGCAGGGACTATATATTTTATCTTTGTACATGTTTAGGAATGTATTAATTATTAAATAATGCAGAGTATGATTTCTGAACACATTGAATGTTTTGCATTTATCATTGTAAGAAAATACAGACTTTTCTGAAGCACTGGTGACATACAGAAACTTCAAGGTGAAAAATTTCTTAAAGACATTTATTTTTAAGTGTACGAAAAACTACTAGCAATTTTTAATGTGATGGCAAATATTTGAGATTTGGAAAGGCAGCAGAATGCTAGTATAAAAAATACTTTGGCAAATTAGACTACAATAAAAATAAGGAACAATGAACAGATTGAATCTCTGTTGAGGTTCACAGTAATGTCTTGGCTACAGAACAATTTATACATTTGAATCAAAATATTACTGTACACCTTTTTTCTCCATTAAAAATGTATAATTACATGATAACAATAAAATGGATATTCTGTGTTGCAAATGGAGCAAGAGAGTCATCTTGCTGGCATAATGAAAATAAAATCCTGGAGGAGCTCTCACGGCCAGGCAGCAAAATTCAGGCAGCAAAATTAAAAGCACAGAGAGCAGGAAGGATGATTTTTAGGAAAAAATAGAAGGAAAGAAGGAAAGGAAGGAAGGAAGGAAGGAAGGAAGGAAGGAAGNAGGAAGGAAGGAAGGAAGGAAGGAAGGAAGGAAGGAAGGAAGGAAGGAAGGAAGGAAGGGGTATTGGGAAATGTCAACCAGTTTGTATTTCTTGCAACAGGTTTAGAACTGGAAAGCTACCAGTCAGGTCTTGCTCTAAATTTTGTTACTGATTTGCACCACAACATTTCACAAAAGCACAAATCAGTCTAAGAACATTGTGGCCCCATATAAAAGCATGAAAGGAAATTATCTGTATTCCAAACAGGTTAGAATCTGTTTTAAAATAGGTAACTCATATACTTATTTGTATGACCAAAAAAACAGAATGTAGAGACTTGGATACAACTGACGAGAAGTCATAACAAAGATCATACAGTTATGTGCACTGTGTAGGAATGCATGCTGGGCTAAGTAGTATAATAGCTCTACTGAGAATCTGCTAGCTGTTGATTTTCACCGTTTCCTTGTCTTCTGCAGTTGTGTTGTACAGACTTGGAAAAAAAAGAGGCAAAAGATTAGGGTCTTTTGCTTTCGAAATTCTACTATGTCAAAAAATGAGATTTCATAATCTGCCTTTATGTCAATTTGCACAGAAGAGTCCACTTTTTCTGTTTATTTACTTCTCCATCTTTTTTTTTTTATTTTTAAGAAGGAGGGAAGTAAGTCCTAGAATAACTAATAGGCTGATGACATTGGTACATATGTGGGACTCAGGGACTGAATTAGTTCTTACTCTGGTTGACTGAAAGTAGGAACATGGATTCATGTTATTTATTTCTCCTGTGTATAAATGCTGCCTACAGAGGTCTTGCAGGTTTTGTTTTGTTTAGGTTTGTTTTGGTTTGCTTTTTTCTTCTCTGAATTCCCAGGCTTGGCATTGACATTTTAATAGAAACTGACACATTTCCCCAAATTTCCCTAGTTTGAAGTTACAACATTTCTCATCCATAATTGTTTTGACCACGTTTACAGCAGATATCTTCATTTATTTATATGTTCTGTAAATGGAATAAAGGAAGTCTATGTTTGTTGCTAAGTAGTCTATTTTACACTAAAATCCTTCCAGTAGGTTGGCATGTAATAATTTACCAATACATGACTGGAATTGGTGATATTTTAATCATGGAGGTTTGTGGCAGTGTGTAATCAATCCTGGGACTCATTGTCTATGCTGAATCCATAGAGGATATAATTTGTACTGTTCTGATTCTGAATACGCGATTCCTAAGTTCAAAGAAGTAAAATACAGTTTTTACTTTACATTTTTTTGTTTTGAAATACAGGCCTCAGTCTGTGATCATGACAATACTCACCATGGAAATAGAAGCTTGTCTGGCATTCAATTTACTGTTAGCATCAGACTCTCAGGACAAACTTACTCTGTTTAGAAAAGATGGGCCACTGGCCAGGAGTCTGACATATCTTCCAGCATGTATGTGAGATTTGTGTAATTTGGCTAGTCTGTCTTTTGCTACACTGTGGCTGAATTAGAATGACAGGAAATTGTTCTGCAGACATTCATTGATTCATGAATTTTCTTGTATTTTCTCAGAAAAAGGAAGTTTGCATGTGGATGCATGTACAGTACATGTTTGTCATCAGCAAATCACTATTGTTCTTTTGGGAAGACATAGAAGGAACATTAACCTAGGACCCTGTTCAAAGAACCATGTTATTTTCTTATGCTTACAAAGTGGTATGGTAATATTTCAATTAACATTAATGATGAAAATCCAAAATATTCCTGTGGGAAGTTCAGAAGCATGTCAATATAATTACACTTTGGGAAAATGTTATATGTGCTAATTACAGTGACTTGTGGCAGAAGATTTTTCAGGTTCAATCCCTTGGGTTGTTTTTTTTTCTTGATGCAACTGCCTCTCTTTCTACATCTTTTTCAGAGCTTCTCAAAAGTCAACCAACCTTGTGTCAGATATCGTTGATGTGAAACAGACTAAATAATTATTCTTGCACTTTGATACGAGTAGCAATTCAAAAAGTAATACTATTCTTCATGGATGGAATGCCAGCATTGCTGCATTGCGTCCACTACAGCTTCCTTCAGGGCATGCACAGTATTTCCTTGGGTTGTCATCATCCTGCAGTGCAAGCACAAAGCATTCAGTAGTTCTGTTAGCTCCCTCCAGTTTCAGACCTGTTCTTCTAATCAGTGAAGTGCGTCTATGGATGTGTGCATTGGCAGGCTCTTTGTGAACGGGCTAATTGTTCCATGTTAAGAGTATTTCTCTCTGGAGCTGTATTTCTTTCATTCAGGTGCCCATTTGTTGTCATTATTTTAAATTTTAGTATTTCACAAAACTTTCACAGTTCAAATATCCTAATTATATTTTCTGTTTCACACCAAGGAAGTGATTTTGTTCCTAAAATACAAAAGTATCGTTTGGATTATGGTGTTAAAATGCCACTTAGAACTGTTCTCTTTTCTCATTAAAATGTTTTCCCCATCTTATTGGCCTCAGGAGATAAAACATGTTTTCTCCATGCAGGTCCTAGGGGACAATAAGCAATATGCTACATGTCAGTTACATCATATTAGTTTAATAACACCTGGAGTAACTTAACTGCAAATGCTCAAATTATTCTACTTACCCACAGATCTCTAATTATGAATAGGAAGCCAAGGATTTAATGAAGGATTGTATAATTCTTTAATGGCAATTTTATGACAATATAGTTGGCCAGGTTCTCACTTTCATTTGGATACATTTGCACAGCTGGGGGCAGCTAGGCAATCCCCCAGGCACACAGCAGTTCCTGGCTGGCATAAATGCAATACTGACTTGTACTTCAGCTGTCTGAAGCAGCCGTCTGCACTGTGGGCTTCTGGAAACTCAGCAAAGCCACAGAAAATGCTTTATCTCTATATACAATACTGGGTGGCCAGACCTGAAGATCAGAGCTAGTCATTCCTGAATGCCTAAGTTACCTTTAGATGACCTTGTTTATGGAACAGAGGTGTTCCAGCCACATCAGCAAAACTTTGGTTTTACTTTTTTGAGACCTAGGTCCAACCCTCATATTTGGCCAAGGTGGGAAAATGAGTTCGGGAAAATGTGCTTTATATCACCTTTGCTATTCATGTTTGAAACTGAATTAATAGGTACCTCAGTTTGGGAGAGATGAATGTTATGAAGAATCTGAAAAAAAAGTGAGATAAAATTTGCACTGATCTGAAAAAAAAGCTCAAATCTTAAAAATCCTCTGCTTCAACATGAACGGAAGGCTCATTAAGTAGTTTGTCACCTGTTGTTGAAATCAGTGTGTCAGAGTCTTGCAATGTGCATCAAATACACTGCTTTCTGAGAAAAAACAAGACTAAAATATACGGACTGCCTCTACTTATTTTTTTTTCATTATTGTTGTTTAAGTTTTGTTTGCAAGATTAAGTTGAATGTTACTGGTTTTGTAATTCTGTGTATTGGATTCATTCCCATCTCTGACTACTCACTTCTGTAAAGAAAGCATCCTCACCATGCTGGCCCTTACAAGGCCCATAAACCATGCAAGGCTGAAGTGAGGATCCTCCTGCCAATGTTTCCTCTTGCTTAGGTTCCTGGGAAGAATTTTGCCCCCAAAGATAAATGTTTTCACTGTTGAAAAGCAGTAATAGAGCTGCAGTAGAAAATAGTGTTCAATCCATCCCATCTGTGGGTAAACACAATGTTAGATTTCTTTTCAAAAGTAAACAACAGATGCTTTTCAGACATTATTCCTTTAGAGTAAATTTAAAATGTGAGAATTCCTACAGCATATAAAAGTCTTGCAGTTCAAAGCATAAAATATTTCAGCCTTGAATAATGGTCTTATAATTCAGAAGGTGATTAAAACAGCACATTGACTCTTTAACATGAGTGATGATATCCTAGGGACTGACTGTCCTATGGGACTCCCAAGCTGCTTTTTACTCATCATCTTTCTAGAAAACACCATAAATTAAACAAGTAAAAATTGTAAGTAGAATTACATACAGATGTTGAGTGAGCCTTTAACCCAGCATAACTATATAGTGTATAAGGTATTCCGTTTGCATACGCAAGTTCAACATAACTTCTAGGTGACTTTCGGGAACAGAATTAAGAAGAAGCAATCGTCATAATGAAAGTGTCTCAGATGTTAATGTTAGTTTTGCATCATCGATTTCTAATCAGGGGTATCTTTTCCTTTTGTAAAGGAAGAAGTGCACATAGTGCAAGCATAGCTGATTCATCAAGGTGTGATCTCTACCTAGACACTACTTCTGAACTGTGATGATGCCAGGTATCTAACATCTGAGGGAGTAATGGTCTGAGAACTTGACAATTGAAAACTCAGTTAGCTAAGCAAATTTCTTTTTTTTTTTTTTTTTTCCCCTGGGACTTTTGGAGGTGATGTAGGTCACAGTCTTCATTTTTGCAAACTCAGGTAGTGCTGTGAACTGCCACAAAGAGAATGCAATCTATTGTAATTATTATAGATGACAAAAAATAAATACAAGCAAACTCATTGTGGATTCCTTGACAAGTATACTAATCTTAAAAAGTCAGTAGCTTCATATGCTTAAAAGCATTTCTTCTGTCTAATTCCGGCTGATCTTTTAAGTAGGTAGAACTCTTGTCATAGCTTTTGCGGTCACTAACTTTCAGAAAAATATATTCATATAAGAGAAACTGTATTCACTGAAAGTAATAACTCAATAGTATAATGTTGTTTAACCATTTCTTCTAACAATTATACTATTAAGCAAAAGACGATTTGCCTTCTGAATTTTTGTTTCATTTGATTTCATGTCTTAAGTTTGTCACTGTGCCCCAAATATGATAATCCTTTCTTTATGACTAAAGCATAGACATTGTTTTATTTTAATCATTAGTCAAACAGCTAATTAAAAATAGTTCCAAAGAAGAGAACTTTCAGCTTTCTTGAACTTAATGTAACATAATGAACATCAAGAATGGACTCTTCAGGATCGCTTCTGAGATTTGGAAATCCTCCTATCTGTATCTGGTTCACCAGTAGTATAACTGAAAAGAGAGTAGTCTATATTGCACCTAATTCATGATAGTTACAGTTGAGAACAGTACTACAAAGGATGTACGTAGCCCTTATCTGATTACGGTAAGAAGGAAGAAGGGGAGGGAAAGAGGGAGAGAGCTGAAGAGCCATGTTTCTTACTCGCTTAATTACTACAGGCTTTATTACTGTTCTAGATGGTGCTAATAGGAGGAGTAATGCCCCTCTACCCTTCACTGTAAATATGAGGCTAGCCAAAAAGAGGAATTACTTTCTTGCAATTTACAGGCTGACTGTGGATAAAAGTCAGACTCCACGGAATTCAGTAAGTAAGCAAATACTACCTTGCTTGCTCTGAGGAATGCCTATTGCCTATTAATTTTCTAGTTCAAAAAAATTGATGTTCTCAAAGGTTACATTTTGCGTGTTGCATAAATGCCTATCACTGACATAGGATAGGACACGTATCTTTGGCCGTAGAGGTTTCATCTTGGTTTGCTTCAACTCGAAGTTAGTATAGGTAGTTCAAAAAGGCATAATCAAGGTTTTTTAGATAAGAGCAAAATCAATTAAATTCAAAAGTAAAGACAGGCATTTTGAACTGGATCCCATAAGCTACTGTCTTCTGCTTTCTCACACTGAAACCCAGAATGTGTTTTGCATGGATGTGCTCTCTATCCTTAATTAGGTATTTGATTTTGAACAGAATTCTAACAGAACTAGTCAAATGAACAATGCAAGACATATAAGTTTTATTTCTCACCCTCAGGTAACAGAGGGTAAACAAGCCTTAGTTTAGCTCAGAACTAAAAAAGACGGTTTTCAGCTATTAAATAATACAGTTTAAGTGAGAAAACAACTTTGCAATTGAAATTCAATTGAGCTTTGATTAAAAGTTTGCTTTGATTACATATTGAGGACAGTAGTTTAGATAATAAAAATATTTAATTGCAAATTCTTGTTTTTCAAAACAACCTTTGGACTAACATAAATATTTTTTTACATTTCACTAAAAGATAAAATTTTCATTTATTTGAGTTTAGTAGAGTAAATTTTAAAATCAATTTCAGATATTGTTGCCACATGAAGTTTAAAAAGGGGAATGCTGGTTAAATGAAGATAGTGCAAGAAGTATCTGGAGTTAGTGGAAAATACAGGACATGTTTAAGTTTTATATCACACTTCTAAAACAAATATAGCATCAAATTGTTGGGGTCTTAGAAGAGCTCAGTTTAAAATAGCTCAAATTACATCTGGTTTTCATTTAGACAAAGCAAACACACAGTTTGCTTCCAAAATAAAGTTTGAAGTTTGTCAGTCTTTTAGTTTTCCACTATACCTACAACCAATGTACAACATAAAGAAAAAAAGCCCAACCAACCAAAAGTATTCTGCTAATTATTGAAATAAAATTCATTTTTATAGACAAATTTTGATACAAGGAGGGTTAAATGAACACAAATCATTAAATTTGGTGATCTAAAATTCTAATTTTTAGATTCTGGCTTTGCAAAAAAGTCATGCCATAGAAGCATGTACCTAAGGAGGTGTACACGTGGGAGAGCAGTAAGGAAGTCTGCAGGCTGGCTCAGTAGCTCACAGAGAGGGTTTATCATTTGTGTAATCAAGAATTAGTGGATGTGCCAATGCATGTAATAGCAGGGGATGGAGACAGCAGCATCTGCACTTTTCCTTGTTGTTTTAAGAGAATGGGCTATGTGTAATCCAACAAAAGAACAAACAGAAATATACTGTAGAAGGATTGGGCAGTATTACTGGAATAATAACAATGTAGGAAACAGAGTTGCATAAATAAACAGATTGACTACTGAATTTTAAATACTGGGATTTTCTTGCTTTTGTAAATCCCACTTTTTATCAAATATGTCCAATTGACATAAAAGCTGAAGTCTACATCAAATTACAGAGAATAGTTCACATAATGTTTGTAAAAAGAGCTGGTTTTCAAAGATGAAGTGAGTTTTCCATCACTCGCTTTTTAAAAATGATCTTATAAGCTGTATTCTCTAGGTCTTTGAGAAAAAATGATTTTGCAGATCATTATATGATTTTGCTGGCAGAAGAAGGGAGCAGGCTTTCTGTCTATAACAATTATTACATGTCTATTTGCAACAATTATTGTACATTATGTACCACGTTTGCATTTCAGATCAATTTTTGTTCTACTGGTACTTCCCATATTTAGAAACCTCTTAGTTCTATAAAGACTATTTTGCTTCCTCCCTGACTTTTCTTTACTCTTCTTCCCCCTCCTTTCCCCCCCAGCGCTCCCCTCCTTTAATCACTGGAAAGGAAGCAAAGGAAACCTAAGATTAATATGGATAGTCTCTACTATCTTCTCAACACAGGTCCTGTTTTCTGATTGTGAATGTTTTGCTGGTTACCCAACAGACAAAGTAGGAGTTTTGTTGCTTGGCAACTCTGCCTGTCTGTTAGGACTACTGTGCAAAGGACAATGTGTTAAGGGTGTTATCCCTGCTTGAAAAATGCAAACACATCACAGGAGGAAACTGGAGATTCAACTGGAGCAGAGTAAGCTCCTAGAACTTGGATAAAAGTTTATCTAATAAGCTGTCCAAAGAAGTGAAATGAGTTTGTCATAGGTACTATATTGCACAATATGCTTTTGTTTATGTTGAGATTCTTGAAATTACTTAAACAGTGTATATGAAGTACTCTTGTTAGCTCAGTGCTTTTACAAGTGTTGCTGGAATCAAAGTAACTTACACAGGGAATTTTATAAAGTTGTTAGACTGCAAAATGATGAGGACTAGTGTTTACAGATGCTAATATTTCAATTTGTAATCAAGATATATGATATGCATGTGCATTACCCACATGTGCTACAGATGGTGGGCTCTATGAAGGTATACTATAATCATTATGATATTTTAGTAACAGCCTTTTCAGGCAGGAAGGAACAAGCATGTGGGAGAAAAATCAAAGAAGTTATGGGAGATCTGGAAGCAGGTGAGATAAATCATAACAGATTTGTGCTTTTTTCCCCAAAATGTATTTCAGTCATTTCAAAGCTAGCAATCGGGGGAGCCATTTTCCTTTTCCAGGCAGGATTTTCTATGCTTCCTTATGAAGTTTTTGTACATTTTCGATCAAGAAGTGACCCAGAAAATTATGTAACAGCAAGGCCGAGAAATATTAGTAGCTTAAAATGATCATGAGTATGAGAAATCTGGGGTTTTTTTCTAAATTAAAGGTGAAGATAAATATGTTATTCTACCTGGAAATACACACTTTCTAAATTCAAAGTTTTAGAGAAAAGAAGTATAAGAAGCTAACTTTTCATGCAATGATGTGTATAAAATGCTTAGTGATCTAACTGCAGGCACTGCCCTGTTTTGATGATGTGATCAGCAAGCACGCTTTACCGCTGGCAATAATATTGTAATTAATTGGATCTGGTCACGTTCAAGACTTTGAAAAACTGAAATAAATTTGAACATTAATTCATTATAGTTATAATGGGTGCTTTTATTCAGGACCATTTTAGTTCATCAGCTTGTACCAAAGCAACACATGTATTCCAAAACAGTCCCCCCCTGAAAGAATGACAAACACACCGCTCTCACATTAAACATGCTCAGTGAATAAATAGTGAGATTATTGTTGCACAATTTCTCTAATTGCTTGACTCATTTATTTTGTGAAAAGCTTCCTAGATTTCCAGGTCAGAAGGAACCGTTAAAATGAGCTAGATATACAGCTGAATACAGCAAATAATTTCTGAAATAAATCTCAAACATCTGACTGAAATGAAATGTATGTTTTTAGAAAAGTGTTCCAGACTTCAAGACTTGAAGACATAAACAATTTCATAATAGATTTAAAACATCCTGCTTCAAGTTCATGAGGCATTGCAACTACTAGAAATTTGATTAGATGCAAAATGAGGCAAAAATTATGTTCTTTAGCTTTTTTTGTTCAGAAACAGGAAGTATTTCTTATCAATGTCTGCACATAAATATCAGTTCATAGAAAAGATTCTGAGTACCTGTCAGGTTTCAGTGCTTTTGTTAAGAGTGAAAAATATCAATTCTGGTTAGTCACCACTGCTATTTTCGGTATAGCTTTGGCTGTGTGGCAACCTGGAGGACAACTCCAAGGAGGCAACTTGGGGCTTTCAACAAAGCTGGACGCCTCTGTCTGCCTCCTCAAGAGCTGTGCATGGATCTGCAGAGACATAAACCCCTTCTACAGCTTTGAGTGAAGGTAAGACTCAGATAATTCATCTGTCTTCCATCAAATGCAAGGGCAATGAACTTGTTAATTTCTTTTCTCAGCTGATAGCCTTCAATAATGGAAGCCCTGATGGCTTAGATGAGGTATGCGAGGTAATGCTCTGAGGACTTCTGGGACTGTGGAAAATGGCCCAGGCACCTGGGCATAGCTGGTTGTCACAGAATAAAGCATCCTCCAAGTGAGTAAATCAAGGCAAATTTCTATCTATCTTACATAATATATAAAAGAACTAATCAGTTCTTTCAGGTCAATTATATATTATTAACTAACTTGGGTGGTTTTTTTGCTCTTGAAGTACATATTAGCTTAAATAATGTAGGAATATATACATTCAGCATTTGCTAATGATGTAGGAGACAGAAGAGAACGGCCTTTTCTTCTGTATCTTCAATGTCCTGCCATGTAAAGATGAGAACATGATAATGAATATAAATCAGGATTAAATTAAAATAAGTATTAAATGAAAAGTATAATTTTTTTTTCAGTGGGCTGAACTCAAGACCACGAAGTTCTGCAAAACGTCTGTTGAATATATATGTACTTCCGCTGAGAATAGTAGATTTTGAATGAAGCTGAAACTAAAGGACTAAAGTTTTTCAAAACTTCAGTTACCTTTATGCAATAGTCACTACCACAATTATTATATACATTTTAGCATCATAGATAGAATTTGTATATTTGCATAATAAGAAGCTGCACTTTTCTTTCATTTGAATGAAACACAGTAATGCACTCATTTCAGTAAAAGCAGTTTTTGACTTCACAATAGTTCACCTAGAAACATTGCTCTGAAGGTTGCTATAATGTGCCAATCAAAAAGGATATCTTTCACAAAATCTTTTTATCAAGCCAGTTTTCCTCTTGAGAAGTTATCATAGTGTATTTTAAAATAAAGCCATCTGTGCATTCAAAACTTTTTTATCTTTGTCTTCCTCAGTTCACAAGTATGCCATCCTCAGCTTGAAGAAACTTCAGATATTCTGTTTTGAATACACTGAATTATTTGTGCTAAAAGTTTCTGATTGTGGAAAATGATTTGCTATGCTTAATTATGTTTGACATTTCTGCTGTCAATTTAGAGCTACATATAGATTGCATGAGGAATCACATTGACATTTCCACACTTAATGGACATTCAACTTGTCCAGTATGACTTGTGACAGCATGCCTGCATTTCAGGTGGAGGATTTCAGCGGGAGGGAGGGCAAAGAAGTGTCAACAATTCAATGTGATTCCCAGTCCACTCAGATTGAGTCTTAGCACATTTCTGGACTGCTGCAGAAGAAAATAAAGAGCTAGAGAATTGTACCATTTTCCAACAATGTTATTCTTGGATGATGCTTAGATGCTATCTATGTTTGAAGTGATGCTAGGTTGCCAAGACAAATAGACCGCTCTTTAACTTTTCATTATTTCATTACATCCTCATGTCAGAATACAAAATGACATACCAGACATTCTGGTGATTTGACATAAATAATGTTAAGTGACAGAACAGTAAGAGACTAATATTATAAACAACAGGTTATGAATGACAGAAAATTAACCAAACGTGTACCTGAAGTTTGCCGATTTCTTATATTTAGTCTCAGCACTGCCTGAGAGAAGTACAAGCACAAGCTGTGGTAGTTTCCATGTGTTCTTCCTCTGTTCATATACAATATAGTAAGTCACTATAATTAAATTGAACCCACATGCTTTAAAATCTGGACCATAATTTAACCTACCATTATATTTAGTATATAGGAAACCAGAAGTGACATAGACTTTGGAAGGAAATAACTTGGAGGTTATTTGACTCCTTTAAATTAAAAATACATTAGAAAATATAGGAATGCTTATTGTTTGTTTGTACGTATAGCTGAATGCTTCCTAATTTCCAAGAAAGAAACCCAGAGGAATTTGATTTGAATTCGGACTAAGTTGTGCTTATAAAACAAATATTCCCAAAACACAGGGTTAGCACCAGCTGTGCAACGTAACTAAAGGCTACACTTGATTTTTATAATCCAAGTAATTACATGCTGGTGCCTGATTTTCTGTTTAGATCAAATCTATTTAAAAATTGTTTTATAAGTGTCTGGGTAGCCTGATCCCTCAGAAGTTAGAAACCAATATTTGAATACCTTCATATCACCCAAAGACACTTCTTGTTATATTAAGCAATAATTCATTCACTTCTGGTGTGTATCACTTCAGCTAGTTGGAGTTAGTTTCAAGGACTAACCATTTCCATTGGACTGTGTTGTGGTTTTGGCTGGATTGGCCAATCAGAATGACAGATGACCCTCCCCTCCCTCTCTCTCCAAAAAGAGGAGAGGAAGAGATAAGGAGATTTACGAGTTTAGAAAAAGAACTGAACTCCTTTAATGAAAATATTAGTAAACAATGAAATAATAAATAATAACAAAGTAAATAAATAAATAAATAAATAAAAANTCTGCTTCCAACCCTCTAACGGGGCAAATAACAAAGTTAGCTGACCTTGGTTGTTATAGCAATAAGTATAAGCAAGAGCCTCTCTGAGTACCATTCCTTGGTATAATCAGGTCTCATCACTCTGAGAGTGAACAGTTTCTGAACAATATGCTGTTAATTTCAGAGTTTAGTCAGTTAGAAGAGGCCCAGCTAAAATGTAAAATTACAAATCAGAAAATTGGTTGTTTTACCTCAAACCAAGACAGGCTGGAAAATCCACAAAAGTCTTGAAGGTAAGTCAGTTTTTGTTAAATTTACACAACACCTCTACCCCCTCCCCCACATGTCCCCCCCTCGGTATCTTTAAACTTAATTTGAAACACGAATTAAAACTTTTCAGCCAGGTCAAAATCAAATCCTTTACTGAGTTAAAAAACCATATGACTGTTTGGTTTTGGGTTGTTTTTTCTTTTCCACATAACCTTCAGACCTTTATGGAAACAGAAGTCCTGAACAATATAAGAAGGACTGGGCAGTAGATAAGGGGAGAGCAACCGACATCATCTACCTGGACTTATGCAAAGCGTTTGACACTGTCCCACACGACATCTTGGTCTCAAAATGGGAAAAGCATGGATTTGATGTATGGATCACTGATGGATGGATAAGGAACTGGCTAGATGGCCACACTCAAAGGGTTGCAGTTAATGGCTCAATGTCCACATGGAAACCAGTGATGAGTGGCGTTCCTCAGGGGCCAGTACTGGGACTGGTGCTGTTTAACATTTTTGTCGGTGACATGGACACTGGGATTGAGTGCACCCTCAGCAAGTTTACTGACAACACCAAACTGTGTGGCGTGACTGACACACTGGAGGGAAGGGATGCCCTCCAGAGGGACCTGGACAGGCTTGAGAGGTGGGCCTGTGCGAACGTCATGAAGTTCAATCAGGCCAAGCGCAAGGTCCTGCGCCTGGGTCATGGCAATCCCATGCACAAATACAGGTTGGGCGGAGAATGGCTTGAGAGCAGCCCTAAGGAGAAGGACTTGGGGATGTTGGTGGATAAGAAGCTCAACATGAGCTGGCAATGCGCCCTTGCAACCCAGAAGGCCAACCGCATCCTGGGCTGCATCAAAAGAATTATGGCCAGCAGGTCGAGGGAGGTGATTCTGCCCCTCTACTCTGCTCTGGTGAGACCCCACCTGGAGTACTGCATTCAGCTCTGGACTCCTCAGCATGAGGACATGGACCTGTTGGAATGGGTCCAGTGGAGGGCCACGAAGATGATCAGAGGGCTGGAGCACCTCTGCTATGAGGATGTGCTGAGAGAGTTGGGGTTGTTCAGCTTGGAGAAGAGAAGGCTCCAGGGAAACCTTATAGCAACCTTTCAGTACCTGAAGGGGGCTTACAGGAAGGATGGGGAGGGACTCTTTATCAGAGAGTGTAATGATGTGACACAGGGCAATGGTTTCAAACTGAAAGAGGGTAGATTTAGACTGGATATCAGGAAGAAATTCTTTACTGTAAGGGTGGTGAGGCAGTGGAACAGGTTGCCCAGAGAAGTTGTGGATGCCCCATCCCTGGAGGTGTTCAAGGCCAGGCTGGATGAGGCTTTGAGTAGCCTGATCTAGTGGGAGGTGTCCCTGCCCACGGCAGGGAGGGTGGAACTAGATGACCTTTAACCATTCTGTGATTCTGTGACATTTTCAGCCAGTTCAGTTGGTTCAGCTGTTGGATCACCACCTCATTTTCTAGGTGCTTTCTGAACCACATTTCTTAAAAGGCTGAAGTTACCCATCATGCGTCCAAAGAAACATTGAATCATTTTCTAGGTGTTTAACTGTTGGAAACAATCTTCTTTTTGCTGTTGTTGTTTGATTTGTCTGGAATAAAGTGAGTTGCTTCAATATTTTAGTGACCTGTCCTGGTTCTGATGCCCATATTCAGAATCTGCCTCTGTGTCCTCTTGGCGCATAGTTTAACCTGTAGCTATACCTAGGACTCAAGCATGGTGATCTACGTCGGTGGTGTAATTCAAGGCATGTCTACGTCCCCAAAAGTCTCACCTACTAAAGTCAGGATCATTTTTCAGCAGCAGTACAGATCTTGCTGGACTTAACAGATTAAACCTAGACATAAAAATGAATGTCTGTAAAGTTTTCAGAAAAAAAATTAATATTCTCACACAAAAAGTGTGAACTATAATTTGCACTGGCTAAATTTCCTGTTTGTCCTGAAAGGTAGCACCAAACTGGGCACTCTTTATTATTATAGATGATGGTATTTAAAAGATATGTAGATGTGGCTCCTGGGGACATGGTTTAGTGGTGGACTTGGCAGTGTTAGGTTTATGATTGGACTCGATGATCTTAAAGGTCTTTTCCAACCTAAATGATTCTATGATTCTATGGTTGTATGACAAAGTGAATAATCCTCATAAAATGTGCATCAGAAAGGGCAGATCCTAATTTCTTCTCTGCTTGATACATCCAGGAGCTAGCCTTGCTCTCAAGCAAAATGAATCACTGTAAATGAAAAATTTTCTGGATATTCACAAAAATTGATACTTGCTTCTCCTTCTCTTATTCATGAACACACATAATTTTGAAAGGCACGCAGAAAGAACCAATAAAATGAGATTTACTTTATAACTACACCATTATAGCAAAACCAAAGATTTCCACTTCTATTTTTTTTTGTCCTCAATACACAGAAGTCAGTGCTTGTTTCTCTTGTAGAGGTATTTTACTTCAGTGAAATATATCAGCTGTGAACTTTCTGGCAAAATACAGAGAAACACTTCTTATGTGCACTTACAGGAAGCATAGAGGATTTGTGCTGTGTCTGGTTTGAAATCGGGAGCATCAAGGTATGAAATAACTCTATGCAGCTCCCTACACGTTTGATGTCTATTTGAAATGTAAGGTTGGTAAATTACAATCATTTTAGAGAAATATCAGCTAGCTAATCTGGCTGACTCAGAGAAACTGCTCAAATGTAGTTGTGGTTGAAGCAGCCCATTGTATCTGCATGTATTCAAGCAGTTTAATTTTTGTTGCTCAAAGACTCTGCCATACCCCAGGGATGTGCTGGGATGGTTTCATTGTAATCAGAGGCTCTATGCACATGAAGGATTTGTTAAACTCATTCTGATCAGTTCATTAAAAGCTTGAATGCCATTTGAAAGCCTTCTGTACTGATTGGATTTCACTCAAAAATTCTAATTCACAGTAACAAGCATAGAGCAAAAGTTACAATGGGGATGAAGAAGAAATAATATCCATTTTCCCACAATTTATCTCCTTTGAACAGTACTGTCTCTCCTGTGATGTGACACAACAATGCACTAATACTCAAAAAAATATTGATTATCTTTTTCCATTTTTTTCTACGGTATATCTTGCACATATATTTGTATGAAAGAAATAACCACAGTGGATATTCTGTCTCAGAATTTAGAAAGCACTCAATAAAAATTTGTAAAGATATATTTTCTTTCCTCATTTAAACATCTGACTTCTAATCCTTTGCTTTAGCATAAGCCTTCCCAGTAACAGTGAATCAACAACACTAGGCTCTATTGCATTTCAAATGGTTTTATCCCATTAAAGGACTGTGTCATAAAGAATGGGCTGTAAGTTATCTTATCAGTGCCTTGTATCTAAGGTGTGATGCAATTTCCTAGTGAAATGCATAAAACCATAAGGTTTGCATTTATGATGACATACTGTGTTCCATATTTTCATTGTTAAGAGGCAAATAAGGCTGCTGCAAAATGAAATGAACAGGAGAAAAAAAACCCTGTTTACCAGCTAAAGCAAGTATCTATATCCAGTCATGCCTTAAAATCATCTGATCAAGTGCAAAGGAAACATTTAAGCTTCCATTTCAAATTTTTATGCAGGACAATTAAGTCATTCAACTATTTATAGAAGAATATAAACATGGTTGGTCTTACAAGGTCAGACAAAAGGCCCATTAGCCAAGTATTTTGTACTCTATAGGGGCCAAGGCCTATGGAAGATGGTGAAAACAAGTAATATTTCTTCAGCATATGCCCAGTCCCATGAGGGACTTCCTGAAACAGACATGGTGTCTTTGCATACATTTAAAAGTAACATGCATAAGTGAGAAAATAAATTACTGTCTATAGTTTACATAATCTGCTGGTAATGTGAAAGGATACCAAACCTAGTGAGGCTCGTGAGGTACTCATTTACTCCTGATGTCAGCAGCACACAAGTGCATGGAGCTCCTCTCACAAGTGTTCCAGAGTGTTACAGAGGTTTTTGGCTAATTCACTTTTTTCTAGGTATCTTCTTGTCATTGTCAGCTTGTGTCTTTCAAATATACATAACAATCTATTTTGTAAATTGAGCTTTAATTTATGAGTTCCTCATGTTGAAAAAAAGACAAATCAAACAGGGGCTTAATCTTTGTGTAGACTAGTCTAACATGAATTCTCTAATTTGTTACTTCATTAATTCATGAGTTCAGTAACCTGTGCACCTATGAGCAAAACAGTTACTTAGCAGATGGAGGGAGTGCTCATTCTTCCTTTTCCATCACGGTGCAGGTGTCTGGGAGGCATGAAAGACTCATTGGTTGGGCTGCTATTGGATCCACTTCAAAAGCTTTTTTTGGATAGGCTGATGTATTTATATCTTCCAGTTTGGAAGTCTGGTCTAAATCATTTCCATAAGTTAGTGAACTCTGAAGAAACTGTCAGTAGCAGGAGATGACAGTTGCAGGAGACAGCAGGCTGCAGGTGATAGTGGCTACAGGACGGCCCATATCTACTCCTGTCCACTGTGTCCTGCCTAGGGATTGCTCTTGCTGTGACTTAATGGCACTGCTCCCAGCACACATCATGGCGTGGCATGAGCTGTGTGTTTGGTCAGAACCTCAGCAGCACCTGCATGATCTATCAGACCCCTCCTCCCCATCAGCCAGTCCTCTTGAGTGCAAAACGTCAACATGCCAGGCCTGAAGGAACCGAGTTTTAAGTAGGCATTCTACCTGCTTCTGCTGGCATTTGCGTCTCCTTGCAAGCACTATAAAAATGTCCTAATAACACCTGTCACTGTAACCCACTCAACTGTATCTGAATAACTCAGGGCACAAAATTTTGCAGAGAAAAAATTTGGCTCTGTGCCTAGCTAAATACTAAAAAGGCATTTAGCCAAAAGGTTTTTCTACATAGTTTTCTTTCCTCAGTTTTATTTCAATTATAAAATGTTTCTATTAGTCAAACTTTCTCTCTGATTGAGTTCCTCTCAGTAGTTCAGATCCCCATGTCTAGCTCAAACAAAGTAAATTAATATACACAAAGAGGTTTTCCTTACTTGATAGATTCATACCATTGGGTGATAGACTATAGTATCTAACCTTCTTTTCAGTTTCCACAGGTTCTAAATATTATGCTGTGGCATAAGAGGGAATAGAAATAGAGTGAACTTTTCAGAGAATTATTGCATTAGTACATCAAATGTGTTTCTGGCACATTTGATCAACTGGTGAGAATATTTAACTTAATTATTTTGCTACAATCAAACTCAAAAGATGAAATTGTAAATAATGTTTTTGTAAATATCTAAAGGGTGGTTGTCAAGAGGATGGGGCCAGACTCTTTTCAGTGGTGCTCAGCAACAGGACAAGGGGCAATGGGCACAAAATGGAACACAGGAAGTTCCACCTAAACATGAGGAGGCGCTTCTTTACTTTGAGGATGGCAGAGCACTGGAACAGGCTGCCCAGAGAGGTGGTGGAGTCTCCTTCTCTGGAGACATTCAAAACCCACCTGGATGCATTTCTGTCCAACCTCCTATAGGTGAACCTGCTTTGGCAAGGGGGTTGGATTAGATGTTCTGCAAAGGTCCCTTCCAACTGACCATTCTGTGATTATGTGAAAATATTTTTAAATTGCATTTTTAAATATTTTTCAATCTTTTTCAAACCACACAGTTTACTTTAAAAAAACTAAATCCATGAGATAATAAGTCTAAAATTGTTTCAACTTCCTCATTATCTCATCAATAAAATTAACATTATATTGTTAAGATTCTTTTTGACATATGGTCTTTTATTTATATGCTTTATTTATACTTATTTACAGAAGTGCTTATGTAGTACCAAAATATTCTGATCTACAGAAATCTAAAACAAAACAAAGTGTTTTGCTGTTAGACACTATAACTAAGTCTAGTGTTTGAAAACTCCAAAGAAAGTATTTAATTTGCTCATCAGCTTTACTTCTGAATGTCATGATGTATATGCAAACAACATCTTGTAAGGTAGTTCCCTTTGGAAACATGATTTTATTACTCCTACTTTTATGTTATGATACTTTCATGTGTTATTTAAAATTACTAAAGCCATGGAAGTTCCATATCATGTTTTTACTTACAGGGGTCAGATAAAGCAGGTTTTACTTTATTCCACAGAAATTACTTTCTTATTATCAGACGTGACTGGATCCAATAGGTAGAGTGAATCTCATATTTTTCTGTATGACCTGAAGAAGCAATGCTTCCCTAAAGAGGGAAAGTTGGGAGGAAAAAATCCTGGAATGTTTCTGACTCTTCTTCTTATGACTCTGCCCTTCAGCCTGTAAATTAATGCTCTGCTGTCCCTGCTAGAGAATAAAACAATGTGCTACAGTGCCAAAACAGAGATGAACTTCCTGTATTTATCTTGCTGAAATATTAATTCCAAAGCCTTGCTTTGACTGGGGACTAATTGGACACTGGGGGCTCCACCAGGGAGGGAGATGTATCACAAGGCACCCGCCTCATTGGGAGATAGTTGCACGCTTCTCTCCCTTGGTGCTGATCATGGGTTGCAGCAGGGCCCTTCCCCTTCTCTCCTTCCTTCCCTCTGTCCCTCCATCGCTCCCCCTGCCTCATTCTCCTCTTTCTTTCTATTTCCTTCTCGATCTCTCTTTCTCACTCTCTTTCTCTTTCTCTTCTCCTTCTCAATTCCTTTCTTTCTCAGTCCCCCTCCCCCTCTCTTTCATTTTGTGTTCTCTTGGAAAATGAAATCTCTTGTGATGGCTTCATGGAATATCTAATTTTCCACAGCAATATACACCTCAAACCCTGATCTTATTTAGAATCCCATGTTTCTATGATCCAATCACAAATGGATTTTCAAATTTTTCAGTTTAGGGAGATTTCTCAAATGTTCACTCAGATATCCAAGAGAAAACTGCAATTATAAGTTAGAGAGACTGCTTTTGTGCAGATAATATCTAAAGACATAAAATCTTAAATCAATTCCTACAAATGACTGGACAAACAATATTATGCAAGTATAAGCAATAGAAGCTCTCTTGTAAAAGATCTCCTTTGAAAAAATACATTTTACAGGAGAAAACTATAAATATAACTAACACTAGAAGCAGGATTGCAGGATATTTTGGAGTGGACAGTGAGCAGGGAAAGGATTAGAATGAGTAAAAACAGGCACCAAGCATCTACCACACTTGTGCACATTTATCTGTCTGAGATTCACTGATTGCATCAGAAAGAGAGACTACTCGGGAGGATTTCTTCAAGTATTATTTTACCACTATGATTTAATAGCATGAGCTGCTGGTTATTAAGATTGAGAATGATGATGACGACATGTGTAAGATGATGTGAACAAATGAACTTCAGCTATAGCATATTTTAATATTGCTGCATATTAGGATGAACCAGACAGTGACTATTCTATGTGATTTTTCCCACTCTGTTCTAATTTTGCTCCTGCTCTTACCAAGATGAATCACCAATCATTTCCCATTGAAGTGTGGGGGTATCTATGTCTAGTCTACTGTTTCGTAGTGATTGTTAACAGGACTCATACCAGCCCAAGAATATTACTTTCTCAAGTAGCCCATTTATGAATTCTTTCTTACATAAAGAAAAAGCATTTGCTCGTTCTATTTTATCACCTACGTGAGCTCTGCTGGAGGTCAATTTTTTCCAGAACCACCTTTACGTTCAACCAGTTCCTTTTATTTCAAGGATAATGTGGTATATATTTTTTGGCTTGTAAGGGAATGAAGGAAGTAACTTTCAAGGAAATAAATTTAGCAGCAGAATTGCCGTTGACAAAAAGGGTTATTTATGAGCCTGCTGTTCTTTATACAGGTATGCATGCTGCAGTAGTGGAAAAGAGTTTCTTAGGAGGAAACTATGAAATTCATGAACTAAAATACTTTGTGAATGTATAGGTGTCTAAGAAAATACTATTAGAAATACATTAGCTGTGTATATCGGTGCTGTGGTTTGGGCCAGGTTGGCCATTGACAAGATAACCGATAGTCTCCTCCACCTCTTGCTCCAAGGAGAGGCAGAAGAGAGACAAAGGGGATTATGAGTTTAGAAAAAACTAAACTACTTTAACAAAATATTAATAATAAAATAAAATTTAAAAAGTGAAATAGATACAATACATACAAATATATACAAAACCATATCAAGCTCCCAGGAAGATGCCTCCCCAGGCAGGCATGGGGAAAGTTCCAGACTGGATTAGTGATGGATGGGAACTGGATTCCAGAACACATTAATGGGGATCAAAGGTAGACGAAATGACAGGATTCTCCTCAGGTGGCAGTTATTGAAGATAGAGAGCCATTGAAGAAGCCAAGCCATTGAAGAAGAACCACCGGAGAAGAGCTGACCCTTTGATCCCTCAGCTTCTATACTGAGCATGGCAGTTTGGGTCACCTGACCTGTCCACTCCTCCCCACAGGTATGACCCCTCCACAGGGTAAACACCCAGGTCAGTCGACCCTGGTTGACACAGCAACAAGTAACAGCAACAGCCTCTCTCACTGAACAAAAAACTGGCTCTGCTTCACCCCAAACCAGGACAATTGGAAATTTCCAAATAACGGCAAATCAGCATGCATTTCACTTGGCCTTTCCTAAAATTAACTTTCTGTGTAATTTAAAACATAGAAATTGCATTTGGAATTCTAGGTATGAGTTCTTCCTAGCTCATCTGGTGTCAGTTTCCTTCCTCAATTATGGGATGAAATAATCTTTAAATACCCTGCTTTTTCAGATGCTGGTTTTCTCTTCACAAGGATCACAGAAGGAACATCACCATGATCAGGGATTCTTTCTCAGTTTAACTGATACAGAAGAAACTTTGGCTATATGATCATAACTAGGCCATTTACTTTACTTATCTAGATATTGATTAAAAGTGAATTGAAGATGCAAATCATGAACTTTTCTGTAGTAATTCATTTGTAGTGAAGAACTTCCGGTAATCTTCCATTCTTCTGAAGGGAATTCTGGTCTGCTGTAGTGACCCTGCTTCTACTCTGACCCTGTATATCTACTCCACTGTTCGAACAAAATTAGAACAACTCAGATGTCAGATATGACTTAAAAAGTTATGGAATGTAATGATTGTTTTCATCTTGTCCTGGTTTGAGGTAAAACAGAACCAATTTTCTGATTTGTAATTTTACTTTTTAGCTGAGCCTCTTCTAACTGACTAAACTCTGAAATTAACAGCATATTGTTCAGAAACTGTTCGCTCTCAGAGTGATAAGACCTGAGTAGACCAAGGAATGGTACTCAGAGAGGCTCTTGCTTACACTTATTGCTATAACAACCAAGGTCAGCTAGCTTCGCTTTTTGCCTGTTAGAGGGTCGGAAGCAGAAAAGCGTAGAGGAGTCCCACCTGCAGGGAGGAGCGGACGGGACAGGTGACCCAAAACTGACCAACAGGGTATTCCATCCCATCTGCATCACGCTCAGTATAAAAGCTAAGGGATCAAAGGGGCAGCGCGGCTCTGGCTCGGGTTCTTCTTCAATGGCCGACGTCTGAGGAGGACCTTGTCTGTTCGTCTGCCTTTGATCCCGATNCTCCTCTCTGAGGAGAGAGGGGGGGAAGGGCCATCTGTTGTTCCAATTGGCCAATCCGGCCAAAACCACGACACATCTCCAATGATTGATCATAGCTTCACTGATACAACCTCTGTTATAATAGTTCTCATCAATTTTCAGTCATAGACATGCATATATACACAAAAAGAAAAAATATTAGATCTTCTCTGATGTCTTTGTTTTTGAACTAAAGTAAGAATCAAATGATCTGGTCTAAGCAGACTTTGCTTAGAGCAGAACTTTATGAGAGGGCAGTGTCTTTCATTCACCGATATTTGCCCACCCAATATTCCAGTACTTTCCATTCCTGAGAACCAGGCGGATTGTACTGACAGCAGGACACTCCCCATGGACTATCATTCTCCCGGCCATCCCAGTCAAGTTATCGTTCCTGTTGCAATGGGTGAAGTTTCTTGGTGGGCACTTTGTGTCTTGGAGATTTCGTCTGATACAAGATGAGTGAAGTGAGGACCAACAGAATGGTTTTATCACTGGTTTGTCAATGCAGTAGGAGGTCTTTAAGGCGAAGTTGCAAGTATGCTTTGATTCTGAATATCTGTCCACATATTTTTAAAGGATGAAAATCTTCAGTCTGAAATGTGGGAAACACTGTTTTGAGTAGGTTCAGCAACATCAAAAGACACTGCATTATTTGGCAGCTGAGTGCTAAAATTCATCTCCAAAATTTAAGATAGTGGGGCAGACATTGAGGTTATTTTTATTTAGCTTGGCCTCTTTTCTCTCGTGAGTCTCTCAGTTAAAAGGACACCTCCTTGAAATACAGGAGGCTAATTCCAAACATAATTTCCCATAACTGGAAGTGGAAAAATCTGCCTTTATTAATAATTATATAATATTCCTTATCCATCCTCATGTTCAGGATATGAGAGCAAACAATGTTAGTATTTTTAATTACTCATGTTGTAAAAAAGATAATCATAAAAACAAAAATCATCTCTCCTGGTTGCATAATACAAAAAAATGAGTCACTTTTAAAATTCAAGTACATGTTTATTTTATCTTTAAGACTGAAGAAGAGGAAGATTTCCTCATCATGTGCTAAATTCAATCTTAATTAAGCTTAATTTTAATAAGGTTGTAGAAATGACAGTTTTCTAGTGAGTAATGGCTGGCATACTCTCTTACATTGGTAGCTCTTGATCAGCTGCCTAAGATGAGGGGTTCAATTCCATATTCTGATTGATGGGATTTAAATCAAAGCGCAAGCCTGCATACATAGATATAAGCAGGAGAAAGGAGAGAGACATTCTTACAGAAAATCCTCCGTCCATTGGACATGCCAAAGATTGTAGTGAGAAGAAGTCTGCTGTTTTTTTTTTCATACTCATATATATAGTAAGGCAAAATCTAATCTGTATATATGATGCTATAATTAGTGTTACGGAAAATGTTGTTGTTTTAAAACCATTTGTTTCTTTATTTTTGTCTCTTTCTTTCTCTACTGAGGGGGGCGGAGGGGCCAATATGCTGTCTTAAAGACAGAGGAGCAGACTGTCCCCATGTGCTGAAAAACAAGTAGGTGGGGAAGGAGACCGGCCTGGATAAATAGGGACCTTTGGCTGGACCTCACGAACAAAAGGAGAGTCTATGACCTTTGGAAGAAGGAGCAGGTCTCTCATGAAGACTATGAAGATGTAGTGAAGCTATGCAGGGAGAAAATTAGGAGAGCCAAAGTGCAACTAGAGCTCAACCTAGCTACAGCTGTTAAGGATGACAAAAAATGTTTCTATAAATTCATTAACAACAAAAGGAGGATTAGGGAAAATCTCCCTCCCTTATTCGATGCAGAGGGAAACATAGTCACGGAGGATGAGGAAAAGGCTGAGGTGCTCAGCGCCTACTTTTCCTCAGTCTTTAGTAGTGGATCTAGCTGTTCCCTGGGCACCCAGCCTCATGAGCTAGAAGACAGGGAGGGGAAGCTGAACAAGGTCATCACAATTAAAGAGGAAGTGATCAGTGACCTGCTACACCGCGTGGATGCACACAAGTCTACGGGACCGGATGGGTTACATCCAAGAGTGCTGAAAGAGTTGACAGATGTGCTCGCCAAGCCATTTTCCATTACTTACCTGAAGTCATGGCTAACTGGGGAGGTCCCAATGAACTGGAGGGTAGCAGATGTAGCACCCTTCTACAGGAAAGGCCGAAAGGAGGATCCGGGAAACTATAGACCTGTCATTTTGACCTCGGGACCAGGGAAGGTCATGGAGCAGATCATCTTGAGTGCCATTACAAGTCATATAATAGTAAACCAGGGGATCAGGACTAGTCAGCATGGGTTTATGAAAGGCAGGTCCTGCCTGACGAACCTGTTCTCCTTCTATGACAAGATGACCCGATTATTGGACGAGGGAAAGGCTGTGGATATTGTCTACCTGGACTTTTGAAAATCATTTGACACTGTTCCCCATAGAATTCTCATGGACAAACTGGCTGCTCATGGCCTGGATGAGCATACGATCTGCTGCATCAAGCACTGGCTGGATGGACGGTCCCAAAGAGTGGTGGTCAATGGAGTTAAATCCAGCTGGTGGCCAGTCACAAGTGGTGTTCCTCAGGGCTCAGTGTTGGGA
>VWZL01001621.1:87084-186228 GCA_013396915.1 Stercorarius parasiticus
GTCCCCCTGTACTCAGCACTGGTGAGGCCACACCTTGAGTATTGTGTCCAGTTTTGAGCACCTCAATACAAGAGAGATATCGAGGTGCTGGAGCGAGTGCAGAGGAAAGCAGTGAAGCTGGTGAAGGGCCTGGAGAGTAAATCTTATGAGGAGCAACAGAAGGAGCTGGGACTGTTTAGTTTGAGGAAGAGGAGGCTGAGGGGAGACCTCATCACTCTCTACAACTACTTGAAAGGACATTGTAGAGAGGTTGGTACTGGTCTCTTCTCACAGGTAATTAGCGATAGAACAAGAGGGAATGGTTTCAAGCTGCAACAGGGTAGGTTTAGACTGGACATTAGGGAAAAATTCTTCACAGAAAGAGTGGTCAGACACTGGAATAGGCTGCCCAGGGAGGTGGTGGAGTCACCATCCCTGAATGTGTTTAAGAGTTGTTTAGATGTGGTGTTTGGGGACATGGTGTAGGGGAGAACTTTGTAGAGTGGGGCTGATGGTTGGATTTGATGATCCCAAGGCTCTTTTCCAACCTAAATGATTCTATCATTCTATGATTCAATAGCATCATTTTGGCAGATGCAATTCCATTTTGTAGAAGATTTTGATTTCTGGTTTGGGAATTTCTTTTTGCAACAGAATGCTCTCTCATAAGAAGATAATTCAGCTCTAGCAGAAAACTCCCACTCTAACAATGATTACTCAAAATGCTGGAGAGAATAACAAAAAGCGCTACATTTGAATATCACAAAGGAAATCAATGTAGATGTGAGTGTATTAATTTCTCTTCTGATTGTCATTGGGTTTTTTGATATTTTTTAAAAAACTTGCATTTAAAATTAGTATTACAATATTTTTATTTTTTTTTAGGTGGAATTATAGTTGTTTCCTTTTCCCTTTTTGTAATAATAAACAATAGAAAAAGATCTTGAAGAAAATATCCAGTGTTTTGGGTAGCAATATGATCCTACTTTTATTTCTTTGGTCTGAAAGAATTTTGGAATACTCTTTGCAAATCAGTTATCTTCTCTGTACTTCATTTCCTAATCCATAAAATAAGGATAAAGCACTTTACAGTTTGTAGAAAAGTTGTGCTGACAATTAGATTAAAGGTTATGGACACTCATATACAAGGTGCCATAGTAAAGAGCACACGTGGTACAAATTAAACCAAACTGCAGAATGTAATCTAGACCTTTTTAATACACAAAGCGCAGTTCTGAGACTGAAATTGTTGGTGCCTGTTGACTTTGTTGAAGCATGGTATATGTTACTATTAGTAGCAGAGGTAATGTATGTCACAAACAGTCACCTCTTACTGGTATCTACAAGGTCTACGTGATTATGATTCTATTAGGATGAAGATAAGATGTATATGTGATTTTCTTATCAGTGAAGGTTGTAGAGCTATTAACTTTAAATTATGATTAATGTGTAAAATGGAATGAAATTAATGCTAGGTTCTGTATTTGTTGCTCTAATCAATTTAAAATTATACAAAAATTGCATTTGGACTCAATCTTGAGATCTTCATCTTGATAGGTCCTGGCTGGGAGATATTTTTATAATGTTTTCACTTTTCAGGTATTATGGTGCATTTACTTTAATTATTTTTGTTATCAAAAGTAAGTTAATCTAACTAAATGGTGATTATAAATACAGATGCTAAATACAGAAACTAAAATTAATGTGATTAAAATCTAGCTTCTGTGACTTTCATTTTTCAGTCCAGAAACTGTGGTTAATGGAGTTTGCATAGAGTGAAAACACTGAAGTCAGTGCAGTGTCCACAAAGGAGTTAATTTGCCTTTATTAGTACTATATGCCCTGTCAAAGATTGTTGTTCTGAACAAAGGATGTACTGAGTATTGTAATATAAGTGTGCATCCACTGGCTATAGACTTCTCCATTAGTACTTTGTTTTCCCACAGCCTTGTGGTCAAATACTTGCAATCTTTTACTTCCAGAAATCAGTGCTTGACTGCTTGGCTTGAGATACCTCCTTAATATACATTATCAGCTATTGCATTAGGGAGGATAATTTCGTCTCTGCCAAAAGCACTCATGATTTGGCACGTCTTGCTGTCATCTTTCTATCATCTTTTATCTTCTTTTCCATTGTCTTCCAGATCTTCAATATAGAATCATAGACCCATAGAACGGTTAGAGTTGGAAGATACCTTAACGATCATCTAGTTTCAACACCCCTGCCATGGGCGGGGACACCTCCCACTAGAACAGGTTGCTCAAAGTCCCATCCAACCTGGCCTTGAACCCTTCCAGGGACAGGGCATCCACAACTTCTCTGGGCAACATGCTCCAGTGTCTCACTACCCTCACAGTAAAGAATTTCTTCCTAACATCTAATCTAAATCCACCCTCTTTTAGTGTAAAATCTCTACTCCTTGTCCTGTTGCTCCACTCCCTGATAAAGAGTCCTTTCCCATCTTTCCTGTAGGCCCCCTTTAGGTGCTGGAAGGCTGATGTAAGTCTCCTCAGGGACTTCCCTTCCCCAGGCTGCACAACTCCAACTCTCTCAGCCTGTCTTGATAGGAGAGGTGCTCCAGCCCTCTGATTATCTTCGTGGCCCTCCTCTGGTCTCGCTCCAACAGGTCCATGTCCTTCTTATGTTGGGGGCCCCAGAGCTAGATACATTACTCCACATGGGGTCTCAGCGAGAGCGGAGTAGAGAGGCAGAATCACCTCCCTTGACCTGCTGTATTTATGCTTGGGATTGCCCTGACCCATGTGCAGGACCATCCGCTTTGCCTTGTTGAACTTCATGAGGTTTGCACGGGTCCACCTCTCAAGCCTATCAAAGTCCCCCTGGGTGTCATCTGCTTTCCTCCAGCATGTTGACTACACCACACAGCTTGGTGTCACCCACAAACTTGCTGAGGGTGCGCTCAATCCCACTGTCCATGTCGCAGGCAGAGATGTTAAACAGCACCAGTCCCACTACTGACCCCTGAGTAATCCCTCTCATCCCTGGTCACCACTTGGACATTGAACCATTGACTGCAACTCTTTGACTGCGGCCATCCAGCCAGTTCCTCTCCAATTTAGAGACAAGGATGTCATGCGGGAAAGTGTCAAATGCTTTGCACAAGTCCGGGTAGATGATGTCAGTTGCTCTTCCCTTATCCACCAATGCTGCAACACCATCATAGAAAGCCACCAAAGTTGTCAAGCCCGATTTGCCCTTAGCGAAGCCATGTTGGCTGTCACCAATCACCTCCTCATTTCACATATGCCTTAGCAGAGTTTCCAGGAGCATCTGCTCCATGATCTTGCCCGGCACAGAGGTGAGACT
Source organism: Stercorarius parasiticus (assembly GCA_013396915.1). Lineage (NCBI taxonomy): Eukaryota > Metazoa > Chordata > Aves > Charadriiformes > Stercorariidae > Stercorarius > Stercorarius parasiticus. The sequence continues at coordinate 90,392 of VWZL01001621.1, forward strand.
GACTGGCCTGTAGTTCCCCAGATCTTCCTTTTTTCACTTTTAAAAAATGGGGATTATGTTTCCCCTTTTCCAGTCGGTGGGAACTTCACCCTGCCACTGCTTCTCAAATATGATGGATAGTCGCCTATCAGCTTCATCCACCAGTTCCCTCGGGATCTGAGGATGACTCTCATCGGGTCCCATGGACTTGTGCACCTTCATATTCCTCAGATGGGCTCATACCTGGTTGTCTTCTACAGTGGGAGGTTCCTCATTGTCCTGGTCCCTGCCTTTGCCTTCTGGGACTTGGACAGTGTAGCTGGAGCCCTTTCCAGTGGAGACTGGGGCAAAAAAGTCGTTGAGTACCTCAGCCTTGTCCATATTGCGGGTGACCAGGTCTTCCATTTCCTTCCAGAAAGGGCACACATTTCCCTTAGTCTTCCTTTTATCACGGACATACCTATAGAAGCCTTTCTTGTTGCCCTTGACGTCCCTGGCCAGATTTAGTTCTGTCTGGGCTTTGACTTTCCTAACCTGATCCCTGGCTGCTTGGGCAATTTCTCTGTATTCCTCCCAGGCTACCTGTCCTTGCTTCCATCCTCTGCAGGCTTCCTTTTTGAGTTTAAGTTTCTCCTGGAACTTCTTGTTCATCCATGCAGGCCTCCTGGCACTTTTGCCCAACTTGCTCTTTGTTGGGATGCATAGCTCCTGAGCTTGGAGGAGGTGATCCTTGAATATTAAGCAGCTTTCATGGGCCCTCTTCCTTCCAGGCCTTTATCCCACGGTACTTTACCAAGGAGATCCCTGAAGAGGCCAAAATCTGCTCTCATGAAATCCAGGCTAGCGAGCTTACTGTGCGCCCTCCTCACCGCCCTAAGGTGCTTGAACTCCACCATCTCAATGTCACTGCAGCCAAGGCTGCTCTTGACCTTCACGTTCCCCACCAGCCCCTCCTTGGTTGGGGTCCAGCATGGCACCTCTGTGTGTTGGCTCCTCTGTCACTTGGAGAAGGAAGTTTTCATTGAGGCCTTCCAGGAACCTCCTGGATTGCTTATGTCCTGCTGTGTTGTCCCTCCAACAGTTATCAGGGTGGCTGAGGTCCCCCATGAGGATCAGGGCTTGTGAATGTGAGCCTGCTCCTGTCTGCCTATAGAGGGCCTCATCTGCTCGATCTTCCTGGTTGGGTGGCCTGTAGCAGACCCCCACTTTAATGGCATCTGTCCCTGCCCGTCCCCCAGTCCTGACCCATAAGCCCTCCATTGGCTCCTCATCCACCCCCAGGTGGAACTTCATCTTGGCATTGGCAAATTTTAGTATGCTTGTCTACATACATTGAATTTGTTTTTGCCTAAGGGTGAAACTGGTGAAATGGGTCAGTTGTCCTCTGGACTCTAAGTGCACACCCCTTTACTCTGCTGAGATCTCTGTATGTCACTATTTGTGGAAGCCTGCACATCTCTACTGAACTGTACAGTATGAGAAGGAGTGAATTCAATGATATCTTGAGATCCTTTGTGCTCCTGTTTCCTATAATTTTCTATTTTCTTTTCTTCTGAAAGAAGATGGGGGGCAGGAGGATTGTCCTTTTAATCTATCCTTTAGAAATTAGTTTAACATAATTATATCAAATCACAAAGAGTTCTGAGCAGTATTTATGAAGGTCAAAATTTGATATGTTACCATTATTCTTAAGCAAAAATATCGTTCATGCTTTACTCCTCTAACACATGCTGTGTTCATAAATGTCCAACTCAGGGATATTTACATTGTTTCAGTATAACACAGTACAATACAATACTTTAAGTTTTTAATGCTCTACTGTAAATGATCACATCTAAGTGTAATATTAAACCTGTGAATAATATACCACCTGGCACTATCCTACTATTAGTCCAAGTAATTGATTTTCAAATTAACCTTTCTGTTTTTCTTACCAGTTTATGCTGTGAACAAAAACTTTCTGTCAAATTGCAAGTCTGTAGGTATTGTATCCTCCACTTTCTGATAATTCCATAAATTGCTCGTGTTTATTATTTAAGCTCAGCAACATAATTCTGTGATGATGTTTTGCCCATGCGATATGTAACTCATAGTTACATCAAATAACATGTTTTGAGTAATGCAGTTGCTATGAAGTCTGAGTATATCCAAATCAAATTTGCTGATATTTTTAAATTTTACACTTTTGTCAAATTATCCTGCCAAGATGTTGTTTGAAAGCTTTATTCGCCTGTAAAAATACAGGAATAAACTTGAGGTTGATTACCCCTTTATATGGATTTTATGGATTATTATGCAATAATTACTTAGTAACTGTACTTAATAATATTCAACTTTGAACTTCTGCGGTACTCTGCTGGGCAAGAATGATTCCAAACCACTTTGTTTACGAAATACACAGTTTTCTCTATTTTTGCTTAGGTACATTGAATTAACACGTAGCCCAAAAGTACAGAAAAGTTGCTATTTTATTTTGAAAACAGGAGAAAAGTTATGAAAGATGATCTTTGTTATCTTTTCTGGGTAACCAATTGAAACTGGTATCACAATGTAAAGCATAATCAAGAGAAGTTCCAAATCCTACCTTCAACACTATACCAGAAAGCAGGATTAAGTAATGACGCTTAATAGAAAATAGCATTATTATTATCTAGTAAAAATAAACATCAAGATAAATTTGGATTCTGGTGCCTGTACTTATTCCAGGCTTTGCCACTAATCTATTGGGGCACTTCCAATGAAGGCAAAGCTATTGGCCTTTATAGCCAGCAGGGAAGAATAAGAGTTGGAATTTGGTAGAAAGCATGGCTCCTTCCGGAGAAGGATGTCCCACCGGTAGTACATTTAGAAAGTATGTCCTGGCTTCAAAACTTTTATTCAACATGTGCTCTGCACACAGATGTGCAAACAAACTCTGGGAGATGGAAGTATTACCCAGATAGACAAACACCACTTCATTAGAAATGTCAAGTTCAGAGGAGTATGGGCATCCAGGATCTGTGGGCAAGAGTAAAACAGCAGGCCTGAAACTGCAGTTTTCTCATGCCAGAAGCAAGTGGAGGGCTGTTACTTTTGGGAAACAAGGACTGAAAGGCTGTGATTATGGATAACTACAAAGGTAACTTGATAGCTTCAGTCGGAGCTTATGTTCCTTGTTCTGTAGGCTGCAAAATGCAATGAGTTCTTGTTCTTCCTGTCATACCATGGAAAAACTTACCTCGAAGTGGAAAAACCCATAGTTTTCACTTTCTAAGGTGTTACCAATGGCTTAGATTTTTCTTTGGTTTCAGGTGCCCATGGAGGACTCCTACTTGACATGTCCACGCCCTTGCCTGGCCAGTTGCGCTTTGAGCACTGGGAGGGGAAGCACACAGTCAGTCAGCACCTTCCGAGGAATGTGGGGCGCTGGCAGGGCTCTGTCAAAGCAATGCACTGAAGTGCTGTAGATTGCAAGCAGCCTTTGCTGGTGATTTTGCCACGCAGCAAGTTAGAGAGTTTCTTAACAGAATCCATCGCTTCATACCACAAAAAAAAAATCCCCCCAAAACCAATAACAACAGAAAACCAACCAACCAAGCAAAAAAACCTTATCAGAGTAGACCCCTGAAGAACAGCAAGCCCCTCAGCCCATGCACACTGCTCCCCCGACCCTGATGGGTAGTGGGTGGTTGTGCCAAGGGCAGAATGCAGCCCTTTGTTGTCAGCTTGGAAAAAAGATTTCTGTCTGCTCCTGGTAAAAGCTGTTTCCACTTAAAGAGGGGGATTTTGAGCTTTAATCCTTTGTTTCACCGTGTTGAAAAGTATAAAAGTCACAAAACCATGCAGAATGATCAAATACAATCTGGACTGAATTGAGTGTGGAGGATTTCTTTTCTTTTTTATTAAAGAAGAAAACTGATTCTTTAAAACTGTCAGGATTCTCCCCTCCCCCTAAGTAAATAATGTTAAGCTATAATAAAAACTGTGTCTTTTAAAACATAGCACTCTTACAGATGTGCATAATAAATTATTCCTGACTGCATGCTATCCCTAGATTATTTAAAACATATGCCTGTGCTGAATCTGATATTTTCTTTGGAGTGGACACAACTCTTACAGACAGCCATGGTTGCAAAGTGCATGCTTGATGCATAATTTTGGTATTTTTGCATGTGACATACCAAGTATTTAAAAATAAAATACAGATATGGGCAATAGCTTTTTAGCTCTGGTTATAAGACATTTGCAGAGCGCTTCATTAAAAACGCAGCAGCAGTCCCCGTCTCTCCCTCTCCCCATAGATTTTTGCATCCTTGTCATGGAGATGTTAACCTCTTAGCAAACCAAACTTCAACTGTCTCAAGTTGTTCTCTGTATGAAAAGATATTTTTTAGGTCCGGATGGTTTAAAAGCTGCGGGATTAATTGTCATTGCATTTGGTTTGGTGAGCTAGGATCAGCAAGCATTTATGCTACAAAAATAAATATGAGAAAGAATTAATCAGAAAGTAATCGTTCAAGTTAGTGAATGATATCTGGAAGAACTGGGGCCCAAGGGAATTGAAGGTGCTCAGCACTTTCAGTGATTGCTCTGTTTCATACGCCAAACCAAATGTTTAACACAAAGATTACTGATGTGTTTAATTTTCATGGCTTTCTGCTGTACTACATCTCAACTATGATGATCCCTGTGTCCTTTGCTTTTTCTGGATTTTGAGGTTTTCTGCCCTTCATTTTGCAAATCTCCTATTATGTTCAATTTCTGATAATTTTGCTATTTGTCCCTGGGTGATCTATCAGGCCAGTAGGGTTCTAGGTTGCTAGACATTGACTAGCTGTTAATTGAAGACTTTCTTTTTATTAAAAGAAAAAAAAAGTGTAAAAAGTAAAACTCCAGGCTGTAGGATGTATAAAAATTGGTATAAATGGGTATAAAAGATCCTGTATTGCGCTTTGCTCTGCATTAAAACTTCCTTTTGGAATGCTTAAAGAAAATGGAAGGTAGGCTATACTATGTCAAGTTTATATAAACTTCGCACATATATTTGTACTTCAATGGTTTTTGACGTTTTTGACAACTCTGATATTTAAACTGCTCTGACATTCACCTCTATCCACCCCAGCCCCTCTGTCTCTTTCACTGCTTTGCCTTACTCTTGGGGAGTAGTGATGTACTGTTTTGGCTTTTGTAGATGGTTGAAGAATACACTAGTAGATCATAAAATTTTGAATATAAGAACTTGCTGCTTGGTAGAAGTCAAGGCTTCTCAACTTTCTGCTCAGATCACTGCTTGAAGATCCATTCCTGCAGATTACTGCAGGCTGTTTGGAAGATGCTAATCACTTCAGTGTCAAAAATCACCTCCTCACAAAATAATGGTAACACTTTATAAGAACTTGTCAGATGTCTGAAAAGGATTTCTGAACAAACTGTATTTAGAAATAACCCCAGGCTAGATGTAGTTAAGATTCTCTCTGTGCTCCCTTACTATCAATAAGCTCACTTATTGAAAACTCACTTCATTTTTATTATTTCACTTCTATCTGCAGAAGTTAATTTTATTCTGGCAGTAGTATTGCTACTTAGAAATTGTAGGTTCCACACAAAGTTTGTGATTGTTCATCTTCTGGGAAATAAACATGCATAAATTAAACGGGTTAAGCTTACTTCCTAGGTTACTGTTTGCTTCTCAATCTAATAATATTTTCCCATCAGTACTCTCTCGTTGTCCAGAAATATATTCTAGTAAAACGAGCTTCATTATTTGGAAATCCCACTATCTTTGGGGATCTATTTGGATGGATGAAACTCATTAAAAGCTCATCTAAGCACTTTGGTTTCTTTGACATCAACACATTTAGATCAGCCCATTTAAAGAGAACCATGTTGTAATGGCTGTCTGCCTGCATTTTCTAAGCTGTATTCTTTCACAGGATTATCACTTGTGAAAGCCTCTTTTATTAACTAAAAGATCATTTTATTGCACACTTCTGTGCAGCAGTACCCATCCTCAGGCTCATATGACCGTCTTTCTGGCTCATACGGTCTGTAGAAAATCCAGAAGAGTCTCACCACATTGTTTGTGAAAAAAACGACAAAAAAATCATATTTGCATTGCATGATTTATTTAGGTTTTAGTGTGTTTTATCTTCAGGAACAGTTTCTACAGTGAAGACTTTTTTATGTTTCTGTGTTCTGTTAACTTTTTTTTTTTTTAGTATTTTCTTGTGTGGCTTCTTAACTTCTTTTACTTTGATAGTGAAAGCTATTATTTTAAGAAAGTTTATTTTTACAAACTGTTTTCATGAGAAAATTATGATACAGAGTTCAAAAGTGAAACTATTCTGTCATGATATAGATCTCTTCAGCAACTCTGTTTCCAAAAGCTGGAAACACTGGACTGTAGGTAAAGAGCTTAGTTGTCATTGGAATGCAAGCACATAAAAATGCAGAGTTTTCCAATTAGTCTTTAAAAGTAATAGTTCAGCTTGGAATCTGTGCAACAGATATTGTACGGGCAAGTATTTTTACTGAATTGCTTAACTTTACTAAATTTTCTCCAAAATATTGACCTCCGTAGAAAGTCAGCTCCGAAGACTGCTTTAGAAGGACATATATTTTACTTCTAACAATCTATAGAAAATTATCAGGCCAAACTCTACTATAGAAATATTTCAGAACTTTAAAAATTCTCTGAAGCATCCATAGTCTTGATACAACGAACTTTAGAGTTTCAAGATTTAGAAACTCCCTAGGTGAATATGCTTTTTAGAAAATAAATTAATTAAAAAAGTTAACACTGGTAGTATTTATGGAAGAACATTGATTTTTGAAAAATAATTTACTCCAGACTAATCCAGCAAAACATTTTTCTGGTTGTACAAAAACATGCATTTAAGTCCTCTAGAAGTCAATCTTGTCAAACTTTTTCACGATTTTTTTATTAATGCTTACTCATTTAAATGTTTGTTTTCTCATTGTATCTCTAACTGTGTGAATATAATAAAAATATCACAAAAATACCCTAAAGAGCTTCTAAGACTCTCTCCAACTTTGTCTGGGGAAAGGAAAGAAGAGTAACAAGAACATCTTGGAGCAAGAAAGAGAGCAAGAAAAATGACTCCTATGAACAGTATTACATATTTTCACTAAGAGGTAAACCTTTAAACTTCTAGATCAAAAGATCCAGGTATTGTGATGAGATGAACAGAAATTAGATTAACATAAAGGTATATTAAAGACAGTCAATGCAGAAAATGCATAAACTATCTTATTATACCTACTCCAGAACAGGTTTGTAAAAAAACATTTTAAGGATGCAGTCAAAACTTGCCTGTTACATCCATGACTTTCTGTCATGGTAGTGGCTAGAAACTTGAGAACAACTTGTGCTTTGAGATAGTGTACTATCCCAAAAGCAATAACTTAGTTATTCTTAGAGCGCTGTGATCTGCAACAGTTCCTGTGAAACTTTATCTACAAAGGAAGTAGTCAGAACTCTTGCTTTTGTGTTTATTGCTATGTGTGCTAGGTCACCATTAGGGTTCGAAAATTGTCTCTCGTTTATGAATCTGTTGACACTACTAGCATAAGCAAGTGGGTGTGAAAATTTCACCTTTTTCTCTGTTGTTTTTTTTGTTTTGTTTTGTTTTTTTATGATTCATTCATTCAATGTTAACACAAAAGTGGTATAAGCATGGTTGAAGCAAATTCAGTTTTATCACAGAGCGCCTGTAAAGTTTTCTGTGGTACTTAACCAGCTTATCTGTGCTTATGACTTCATATGTCCCCATGTCCTCTGTCGTATACGCCATTGCTAATAAAGCCCCCATGTGCTTTATCATGAGGGTTGAATCCACCACACACCTTCCTGTGATGACCTGGCACAGCTCACTCTTGAATGTGAGATCCATGGACAGTCGTTGGAGCAAGGTGCCAAAGTCCAGTCACTGGAGTAAGGCAAAAGTCCAGTCTCAGTAAGAAAGCTGAACAAGTGACTGTATGGGAAAAAGGATGATAGCAATCAGTCTGTCTTCATTTTCGCTATCATTTTGAACACAGTAAGAGCAAAGACACCCTGGATCACATATGACAAATGCAGTTAAACAGGGTATCTTTCAGTGAAACTCAAATTACCTGTGTAGCTGCCGGCAGATTGAAATTAAAATTTGCAGTCACAAACTGATTACAGAAGCCAGTTTTAGCTGCTTGTGTCTTTTTCAGATCCCATATGTAATGCACAGTTTTCTGTAGACTAGCCCCAGAAAGAGTAGGCAATGAAAGAGTAATGACATTTTTAAAGGGTGTAACTATTTTCTTATAGGGCATAGAAGGGTATGTGCCCGTGTTTTTATTTGTTTTGCAGTGTGTAGTCTTACATGTGACTGAATAGCACAGCTCCTTACACAGGAAGATCTGAAGGTCACTGCACCTTTGGGTCTGTGTAAGATGAAGAACAGTCTGGTCAGCCATGCTGCAAATCATGGTAAACATCCAGATACAGAGTTTAGCCACTTAATTTGTTGATGTTCTATTCTCTTTTCCCTTCTTATACCATTGCATATTTATCTATCACACTTTTACCATGACGAACGTATCTCGTTTTTTTTTAAAATAGTCACTCTAACATTCCATATTTTCATAGCTATTTCTTAAAATCACCACAGCTGAACAGACTTTCTTTCCTATGTAATTTTGCTATTCAAAGAACATAATTGATAAGGGTTTTTTTCCTATTCATCCTTTTAAAGGGTTAGGAAGTGGGAGAACAATCTAAGTTTATAGATCTTTAGATTCTGCCTGAATAAAGGCTTTATTCCAGGAATTGAATTTTATTCTGAGCATCTGTTCATAAAATACACCAGTAAAAGCAATACTTATGTGTCTAGGTTACATTTTTTCCAGTATGTTTTTACACTCAACAGATGGTGTAGATTATTCACACTTAAGAACTCTGTTAAAAATGATGGTAATGGTCAGGTTAAATGCTAAAAGGCCAAATGTTCTGAGTTAATCTTGGAAATCCACATATAACTCATTCTGTCATGTGTCTGTATAGCAGATCATATGATCCAGAAGGCTTTCTGCTCTAGACGGAGCCTATGTCTCTGGTATCTGAACATACCAGAAGCATAGAGAACATACCACATACATATCTGTGGTCAATGCTGGTATTCAGAAGGTGAGGCAAATATATTTTAATTATGATTTTCAGAATGGAAGTGCATGAAAGAGAGAAAGCTGAGCTTAAACTTAAAGTGAGGAAAGATAGCAATGAGTTTTCTGTCTCATTTAGTATACTTTGATTAGCTTTATTTAAAAAGTCTGTTTTAAAGGTCCTCTATTTTTTTCTTAAAAGAAAATAGAAATAAAAACTTCAGGTATACCGATAACTGAATAAAAATATGACTTATTTTTATTTAAAATAGTCTTGTAGAACTCATAAAAACATTAATTTTTACTACAAAAAATGTAACTCCTGTAGGAAGCAGGGATAACAAATTTGTTTCTCACTTCGTTTGTTGTAGTTGAAAATGCCTCTTACTTAAGGGTGTTTTAAAAGATATATTATTTTATATTTCAGCACTCTCAAATTTTCTTAATTTTATCCATATTCAAGGGAGGTTTGTAATCCAATAGTTTGCAATGATTTCTTTGGAGATGTTTCAGCCATTCATGTCTGAGAGTACTTGGAGACTCTTAAATCCAAAGCCATTTGTCTGCTGTGCATATTCACTCACTCTACACCTTAAACAGTCTTGTAAAACTCTCATTGCAACGGACAAAGGAATGTTATGTGCAGGGGTTAGCAACAGCTCAATAATTTTAAAGAAGAGAGAAAAAAAGAAAAACTTTTTCACACTGTGGAAAATATTTTTGGAGCTGCATGGCTCAGAGGATTGTAATAGGGTAGTAAGCTCAGTTCTGTAGCTGACTAGTGATCAGGGTCATGTCTTGGGTCCAGATAAACCATGCTCATACAACACCCCTGAGCAGGCCAAGTGATTTTCTGTTATCTTTTCAATACGAGAATGGAGACTGAAGGCTAGGGGTTGCTCTAGTATCTGCTTTTTTAAAAATATCTCCAAGGGAATATGGATCCCTACAATACAGCTAGTAGCTTCATACTAGCTCCAACAAGGTGTCTCTCAACTGCCTTCCTTATTACACTGAATTCTCTGTATCAGGAATTGCAATGCCAACAGTTGTGGAAGAAGATATCGTCCTGAGTTTATGTTTAGTGGCAAGAACAAGATAAGTTCAGCAGTTGAGAAGGATGAAATCTTACGTATTTTAACTGATGAGGTAAAAAGGAGTGTAGAAACGATTCTTGAACCAGTTGTGCCACATTAAAGCCTAAGCCTTTTTAATAAGCAATTTATATTTGATAGACACCATTTTGGTTTTTTTTCATCTTTAACTGTATTTTTCACACTGGATGTACTTTTAGAGAGAAAATTAAATTCTAGAAAATTAGATTACTTTTGTGTGTGCTAGAGATAAGATATGCTTTTTAGATTTTAATTTGGAAACATCATTGTCATCTTCAAAGATACCTATTTTTTTTTCTCCTATGATCTTTACAGCTTATTTTAGTGAATGAATTTTCTTCTGGCCATATTTTCTGTTTCTTTTTCTGTATTAGCTTTTTCTGGGAGGATGGCCAGCAAACCTGGCTTGCAAACTTCTTTTCAAAGGCTGAATGTGAAAAGGTATCTCAGCTACAAGGATACAGAAAGATGAGTTTCCCTGATATAATGACAGTGAAGGTAGAGGGGTTAGGTGTGCTTATGGATGAATAGGACTGATTTAGATTACATAAGAAACCACAGTTCACACAGGATAGGTTGTTCAGATCACCTGTAAATGTAATGACTGTTGGATGGTCACAAAACCTCTGCACAATTTGACACAGTATTTGTCTGTGAGTATCTGTGAAGTACATTAAGGAGGGCTTTACAAACTCTTGTCTAACATAGAGGTATAACATGCATGGGATTTTTTTTGTTTGTAGCAGAGAACATCAATAGACTAAAACTTTTTGATATGTAATGAGATAAACAAATTCTTCATAATCAACAGGTAAGACTTCAGAAATTATGAAAAACATGTTGCATACAGCCTACATTTTCTGGTGTCTCCATTGCGTCTTTTGGGAATGCATGGACTTAAAATTTTAAGTATGCAGGGAAGTCTTCCTCTCACTTAAATCTATTGGAATTAAAACTTCCACACAAGTGTCTGGGGCCACTGTTTCTACATGTGGCATCTGTATTGACCGAGAGGTCGGCCCATGTGAGTTTAATTACAAAATAAAGGTAAAAACTCACATTGTATGTCTTTCCTCATTAGTGTTGTAGGTCACCAGGTTGAAAACAGTTACCTGGTGGAAAAAAAAGGACTTCTGAATCTAAAACTTTCTTGTGTGCTTCTTATTGGTGAAAAGAGATCACCTCTAAAGTAGAACAAAGAATGCTTTTGAAACAAGAAATTAAAAAACACCTGGAGGAAAGATGTCAATTTGGTAAAATGTATACTTTCCCCTTGAAACACTATTAAAAATTTCAAAATGTTTTTCCATGCAGGTGTGAGAATATGACTGTGTAAAAAAGATTATCTGTGGTCCTAGAACTGGCATGTGAGACATGAGACATTGGGGATCTCCTGGAAAGAGCTTGTGCGATTTATTGAATTGCTGAAAGAAAAGGTGTATAACTGCCTCGTTATTTTTTGGTGCACAGATTTGTAGCTGTTGCCCATCGGAAAATAATATATTAGTTAGATGTACCACTTTGAATTTTTGCTTTGCAAAATAGGCATACTATGTGTTTTAAAATGAGGAAAGGGAGGGTTTTTCCCTCTTTTCCCCAACTGACTTTATCCTTCCTTGGATTTGTGCACCATTCAGATATAAAAAAGAAGTATTACATTATAGGAAAAAAGTCTAATAAATCACAGAGTGGACTCTGTTTCATAGGAAACATGTCCTATACTTAGGCCATTTGTACAACATGTAATTAAATTAAAGAGTTGTTTTGTTATGAAAATAACTGCTAGATTTTCATCTCTCTTTTTGTGTGCATTCACAAGTTTTTGAAAGTTTGAGACTGAATTCTGATTCTTCATTTTATGATGCCCTTTACACCCCCTGTTCGTTCTCCTCTTTCTTTTGATGAAAGGCTTTTTTAACACACACGACTAGAAACTAAATTTGATGTTTGACATGAAAGTTCTGATTTCTCAATTGTAATAAATCAATGATTGACCGAGTTACTTGCAAACAGGTAGGTAGGCATACTGTTGAGTTCAGTGTATGCAGAACTTTCTCTTGATTATCCAGCTGGGCTGGATGTAGGTCAGAGTCCTAAGGAAGTGTATTTCATCTTATCCTTTGAGAGCATCTAATGAAAAGCAAGGAATTTCCTGCAAGGGCTTGATATTCCAACGTATTTTCTCAAAAATACAAATGTGTTTCTAGTTCAGGTTCTCTCAAGGGCAAGCTTTTCAAAGCTCACTTTCTCTCACAGTGGGCATGAATGTGTTCTCTGCCCACTCCCAGTTGAATTAGGAGTGCTTGTAGAAAAATACTCAAGAACATAAGAAATCAGTTTAAATCAGTAAAACTTCTTACACCAAATTTTGCCTATGTGTACGTTCTTTACCAGATTAGCATTATTGTAATTATTTACAATATTTACAATTATTTATTATTTGTTTGTGGACAGAAGTGAGTCAAGTTAAAAAGATGTTTTCCAAGTCTTTGAAAATGTCACTGATGCAAACACAATATCTAGTTAATTTGTTCCATTAGTTCTTTTGGCAAACGAAACTTGCTTATTCCATGTTGATATTATCAACACCCCCCCAGTTCATCAGTCTTGTACCGTCATTGCAGACCAAAATATTTTCTTTAAAAGAAAAAAAAAATTAAAATCTTACATGAACAATTTCAATTTGGAATGTAAGACCATACTTTTTATTCCTCTGTTCCATTATTGCTATCCCAATCTCACATTGATGACACCTGTGTACTTTGTTTGGTTGGTGCACAGCATAAAATGTCATTTTAGATTGTCTTTGCTTTAGTCTTCAGAGGGATTATTCAATAAAACAGGCTTTCAGTGACCAAGTTGACCTTTTGAATTTTCAAAAATACACACTATTTGGTTGCTCTTTTTGTTGCTGTTGTTGTTGTTTTGTTTTTGTGTGTGCATGTGTGTTTGTTTGACAGACCTGGAAGACCGGTTAGATGTTGTATTAACAGCTACAGGGGGAAACAATATAAGTGCAATGGCTTACAAATGCAACCTATTCTAAGGTAAATATTTTCTGCAGAAAAGTCAAAGAACAGAAGAAAACATATAGGAAACCACCTTTCCAAGAAAAAGCAACTGATCATTATAGAAAAACATAACACACGCAAATCAGAATTGTATACCTTAATTCCAAAGGGGAAAATAAAAATACTAATATTTCTCTGAATTAAAAGGCAATTTCTGATGAAAAAATAACAACCAAAATCCCACACCTAAAATTTCAATTTTATTGTCCAAAGTGCTTTTCACACTGGAGAGGCACAGAGGAAATGAAGCTTCAACACATGACTTGGGTAGTTTATTGAAGGAAAAGCCTTCAGTAGAAAACCACACAGACTTGAACCTAGAGACCCTCAGTGTGATTCAGTATTTTACAGAATAAGGGCACTTTCCTTGCTCAGATCTATTAGAAGAACTATGCAGTCCTGATTTTGCAGGGTTTTTTGGCTGGTGGTTTTTTTGTTTTTGGTTTTTTTTTCCAGAGAGAAGACTATTATGACTGTATCTGAGCCAATCAGTGATGCCAGATGTCTTCCAGTATGGAGGAAAAAAGCAAGCATTAGCTTTGGTCCAGGAAGATTTGGTGATCTGTTTGTCAATGTTATTTTTCAAGTGCTTTTAATATTCCATATAATACCATCTAGATGTATACTGAGTTAGGACAAACTGTTACACAGTATGTTCATACAGTTTTCAGAAGTGTGCTCATTGGTAGGAGAGACCATGACTTGTACAAGTATGGTATAATAAATACTGAAAGCAGGTGGAATATGCCAGGGTTAATGCACTACAAACTCAGAACTTTGAGAGATTTGTCCAGCTTAACTTCTTTAAATGGTTTGCTAACCTTTCAGAGGTGCAGCAGCAGAGAAGCCCTATTAAATCCTTATTAAATCCTGTAAACCTTGAGATTGATTATTCTAGCTGAAATTATTCCAGGAGACACATCGTTTCTACTCTGCTTCCTCAGATCTGATTTCACACTGGTATGTTTCTGTAGCATCCTTGAACCACTCGTATATCCTCCTAGAACAAATTGCAATGTGTTCAGTTGACCCTAGTAATTTTCACCATACCTTGTCAGTGCAAGGCACTCTTTAAATAAGCAGAATGGGGAGCCTGTGTCTAGCTGATGGTCATGATGCTGATGGCATCATGATCTCTAAAGTGCGCAAGCCTGAGTAGCCAAAGACTTAATGCAGGAGACAGCATAAGCAGGGCACCGTATGGGAATGTAGTGACACATTCTTTCTTTTTGGCTTTGTTAAACTATTTATAGGGGGGATTCCAATATTAAAGCTTTTCCTGAATTGAGATGAGAGTCAGTAGGCCATGCTTTTCTGGGAGACTTTTATGTCTTTTGCAATAGATGTGTTTGAAGCAAGAATCAGGCACTCATATTCAATTTAAGGATATGTGAACTTACAGGGAATGAAACTGAGGAAAATAAGATCTAAATCCCATATAAAGTTTAATGTCCAGGCTGAGCACAGCCCTATAAACCCTTTTACTTCTGCCTGTACAGATGGCCTCATATTCCCAAATTCCATTTTTATTTTGTTAGAAAATCCACTCAGACTGCAATAAGTAAAAGCCTCTGTTGGAGATGTATCTGTCTTTGCAGATCTGGGTTTATAGTTGTAGGAGATAATAAACCAAGCTGAACTGATAGGCACAGCTGGAGAACTTCCTTTCCCCAAACTGGTCACCTTGCTATATCCCGTTATAGACATCTCTTCCTTTTACAAATTCCAGGATGGCTTCTGGAGAGATGATGCAGTGAAGATGAGAGTGACCGGGCACTCAGTGAAAGGCACACAACCACCATTCAGGATAATTTCTCTGGAATTTATCATGCAGTTACATAACTGCAAATACAGAATACCACAATCTAAGAGCATGCCCTTCCTGGACTGATGAAAGTATACCATTTCACACTTTCCAAAACCTAGCAAACCAAGTTGTAGGCAATTTGTGTTTTTATTTTGCTGTAAAAAAGCACACATCTGGAATTACAGGATTTTAGACTAATATGAGTTGGGAAGAACCTCTGGAGCTGGAATGATACGCTGCTGAAGAAACATCTGACAGTGCAAGGCAAATAACCTAATTGTCAGTGAATTAATACTTTCTGCTGCCAATTCAATGGCTGACAGTCCAAGCCGTCCTTACTCACTTGCCATGCCCACACTCACTTCAGAAAAAGAGCAGGCCAGGTAATGTGCAAAGCTGTCTTCTAGGCAAACAGGGTGAGTTCTGGAATTAAGGAGTCTGTCTTTCTGTGACACAGAACAGAAAGCTGAGTGACTAATCTAATTGCAACCGGTGAGGTATCATGCTGAGGAAGTGGCATTTTCTAGGGAAGCAAGAAACCAAACCATTTGACCTTTTAAAGGTCACTTTTAATGTCAGTTACAAATCGGTTGGAAGCCAGGACAGCCATGAAGAACTGATGTTGTATCTCCCTACAAAAGCACTTCAAAGTAAGCAGACAGTCATGGTTTTTTCACTAATGTAGGTCCATGGAAAATGTATAATGCTTCCTCAAATGTATGGACAATGATGGAGAAATCCAAAATAAAGAGGAAAATGGTTGCAAATCCAACATGTTTGACAGTATTTAAATATTATGTAGCTGATGAAAATAGTTTAAAAAATTTGTTTACAAATAGAAGAAATTCAGAAAATTTCTACTGAGTACAAAATATTCTTGATTGTGAAGCTCGTAATTTAAGCTGTATGAGTTAACGCTGATAAAGTCTTTTGTATTTCTTCCTCCTGCTTCCTCTGGTATTTGGAAACCCAAGGGAAGAACACTTGGAGGCACAGCCATCTGCTTCTCTAAACACATCAAGTTTAATCGCGTATTTTAGCAAATTATGATACACCACATTTCATTTTTAAGGGAAAACTCTATGGTTCATTGTGCTTTGGCAGGAACTGAACAAACTGCAAAGCACATTTGGCCTTCACTTTAAAGGTCTTTCAAAATTGACCCTTCCCTTTTGTCTGATGTTTAATTTCTCATTGACTGTCAGCTTCTGATGAATTTTTATTTTTATTTTTATCAAACTCCATTGCAAAGACTAAGTAAGCTCCAATTTGACAACTGTATCTTTTCTATTAATTCAAAAGATGGGTTGAGGATTAGATGAGAACAGTTGTCCCTGATGCTAAATATAAAAACATACAAATTCATCTGTTTTCCTTTTCTTTCTGCTTTTGGATTTAGAGGTCCTTGAAACTTAGCTTGTATCTTTGTACAAGACAAATAGAAAAACAATACAAAAGGAACAGAAGACTATGCTTTAGCATTGAATGACAGCAGAGACGTCATGGAGTCATCGTTGTTCCTTTTTTCGCATTTCCTAGGTGGTTCATGTTCATGTTGATGTTCATGCTCATTCGCTTTTTCTAGAATTGGACATATTGAACCTGCTAATTTTGATAATATACTAACACTTCTAAGAGATTTAAAAAAAATTCTCCCTGCTTAACTGTCCTTTAATTAGAAGACTCTGGATGTTGTCTTGCTTTATAATGTAATTGCTTCTCAGTTTTCTTTAGACAAACCACCTTCCAGCTTTATTGTATATTGCTATTTTCCTTTCTTTATTTTGTTTTTAATGCTCTGCCGTTCACCAGTTTAGAGCCATTATCAGCTTTGGAGAATCAAATTTGCATTTTTCTGTGGCAGAATAAAGGATCAGGCAAATATTTAACTACTGTTCAGACAAAAAATTATGTGTTTTTTGTGTTATGTTTTTAGATTTTATATGTTGTATTGGGTTGTGCTATCTTGTCTTGTATTACACTTTGAGTTTGTGTTTGTACGTTATGAATGCAGAAGATGCATGAGTTATGTCTAAGTTAAAATATAAAGCTTATACTTTGTTTCACATACCCTCTCCCTGAAGTTGAGATACAGACAGACTCAACTATAATTAATTAATCTGTTTTCAATAACTATTTTTTTTCTTTTGTGCTCGGGCAATTTTGGTCACACTAACTTTCTTAATTTTCAGGGAAACAAAAAGCACAGAATCTAAAATCTAGTAATTAATCTGTAACTGCACAGGCTACTGCTTTAAAATGACAGTGCATCTTTAAGAATTAAACATTCAGTCACAGCATGTTGCAGTAAACTCACTGAAACTTAATATCTTCTGAGAGACTTTTCAAAGCAGGCGTTTAACTGAAGTCATGTAATGACACTTAATTGGATATTTTTTTGCTGGTTTCAGTCAATTGAAGTCATTATTAATGTGGAGCACAAATGGAGCTGAATTTGAAGAGGCGCTTGTTGAAACTCTCTTCTCATAATGCCAATAGAGCATAGTGCAATCATTGTAACTCCTGTGGCTGCTAATCTTCTGGATCTGATTAATTGTAAAAACTGATAAAAAAATGTCTGCTTTCAGGGTAGCGTGGATTTGATTCATTACGTGCTGTTAACCGAAAAACACATTTCCCAAACCTCAGAAAAATACAAACTAAATGATTATCAGCCTTGAAATAAACAACAGAAGATTGACTTGAGCGAGGTAAGCTATGGATTTCATAGAGAGATGAAACACAGAAGTCACTCTGAGTGCCTCGCTTTGGAATTCAGTAAGGAAAAATGAAGGTCACTGTTGCTTTAAAAGCTGTCTTAAAAAAGCCATTGACAGTGCAATTTGCTACTAATTGTGCTTGAGCTCATTTATCTAAACCCTTCTCATCCTTGCCTATATTCCGTCACATTTATCCATGGCTACGCTTTCGTAACAGCCACTTTGCCTGCAGGTGGGATGGTGGGACATTAGGTACTATTGCACTAGTGCTGGTTCTTTGACAAGCGACAGGTGGCTTGTTTCTGTCCCTGAGGGGTGGGATAATTTATTTCACCAATGAGTCTGGCCTCTAGCAGCCTAGAAACTAAGGGCCTTGAATGTTAAGTCGAATTGTGTCTGGGGACGCATAACAAGACTACCTCTGGAACCAGCACACTGACCAGAAGGATATCCTGCCTGCAGAACAAAATACCTCAGTATACACCTAGCTGCTACCTACTGATACAACTAGAATGAAACACACTGATGTTTGTGGCATATAAATTACATGACATGACTCATTTGTCATACCCTAAATAATTGTAATTGTAGATGTAGAATTTCCTAGCACAAAATATGCTAGACTTGAATTAAAATGTAGCATGTATCAGAAGTCTAAAAGTAATAATATTAAAACTAATAATTTTAAATTTATCAAGGGAAAGTGTATAACACTTTTTTACAAACATACACATCTCATAGAAGAGCTTACACATTTAGGATTTACAGACAACTATTACTCAGACCCGTTGTGATGCTTTGCAATACACATGTAGCCATGATCTTTACTATTTCTAATTTCAGGTGAGATTAAAATAGCTTCACAAAGTCACGTTTGTGTATATTTCACTCCCATCCATTTGTTAGAAATAGGATATCTGTATTTTATAGAAGGTTGTCTGGATGTTACTATATTTTTACTTGAGTCAGGGTTGGGAGGAAAAGATATCTTAAATACTACTCATTAACATTAAAGCTTTCCTTTGGGATAAAAAAAAATACCCGTGAAGTGTTTTCAGTCTGTTCCTAAAAATACTCTGAATCTGGACTTTCTTTGAATGTGTTGTTTAGAGTAGCTGATTCTTTTGATGATAAAATGTCACCAGAGGGTGGGAGTTCTTTTCCTGAGTCTCAGCGTCTCTATGTCCCACAGGGGAATATGTGGTCTTTTCTCAGTGCCACCACAGTGCCAGGTTATGGAAGAACTTTGATAGTGATCATAATTTAATGTAAGGGAATACAACAGTAAAATCAAATAAACATAATCATGCCCTTGCTATAAACTGATTTTAAAGAAAACAAACAAACAAACAATTTAAATTAATTTTAACTTTATGCATGCTATGTTGTTCATGTTATGTCTTTGCTTGGAATATCCAGGAGGAAGATGAGAAAGTTCTGTATTTCCTAAAGATCCAGAAACTAGTAGATTTATTAGTAAATTCTTAGAAAATTTGTCCTATGTGTGGTCAGATCCTCAGTATTTTGGGAACATTTAGCGTATTGATAAAAACTCACTGTATAAGTTTATACTGTATTATAGAATCATAGAATCATAGAATTACCTAGGTTGGAAGGGACCTTTCAGATCATCTAGTCCAACTACCAACCTAACTGATAAAACCTATCACTAACCATATCTCTAAGCACTATGTCTACCTGTCTTTTAAATATCTCCAGGGATGGTGCCTCAACCACCTCCCTGGGAAGCCTGTTCCAATGCTTAATAAACCCTTCAGTGTAATTTTTTTTTTCATAATATCCAGTCTAAACTTCCCCTTACACAACTTGAGGCTGTTTCCTCTTGTCCTAGCACCTATATTCTTGCAAGTAATCGTAGTACATCCAGTGGAAATACTACCACAAAGCAGTGAAGCAGATACAGAGACGTAAAGTGCAGATTATAAACAGCCATGGCTAATAACTGCTAGAGCTCTTATGGACTCATTATGGATAGTCTTAAATCAAGATTAGTTGTGGACAGGTTGGGTCTTATAAAGAGTTTACCAGATGAGATTGATATGTACTGGGGATAAAACAGCTAACTGTAGTGGTTCCTTCTGACCTTAAAATACATGGAAGAGGGAAAACGAAATACTGCCTGATACCTATATCACAATGTATACTGAAGTGCCGGGGTCACTGATCAAACAACACTTTCAGGCAGGAAATAAGAAAAAAGATGACATTACTTTTGGTTTAATTGAAGACTATCTTTGAACATGCAGAGAATTAGAAAGAAATCCTCTCCTTGTGAAAGGACCTGTGAACGTTCAGTGAAACAAAGAGTCTTCTAATACAGGAGATATGTGTGTGCGCGTGTCGGTGTTATTTCCACCCCTGCTTATGGATAAAATGACTAAATTTGTTGCAAACAATTGCTAAATTTGGCATTATTTTTGAAAGGATAAAATTGCAGCCTTATTTACCCTCATTATAGGTAAGTAAAATATTCTCCCTTAAATACTTCTGAATTCTTTAAACTCTTACCTTTCATGAGCGATTGAAACTGGTTTTTGCTGAGGATTTTAAAGAAGTAATGCATTATTTTAATATCGTTTTAATAGTAAGATCTAAATCTCCCCTAAAATAAATGCAAATTAAAATTACTACTAAAGAATCAGTATTAATGACTTGTTCTTCTAAATAATGACTTAAAATACTTACAATTTGCCCATTCTTCACTCAAACAACCAAAAAAGTATTTTGGGGTTTTTTTTTGTTTGTTTGTTTGGTGTATTACATAGGAGAAGCAAGAATGGTGAATTCATTATATGGTAAAAAAAATGTAATGCGTATATTTAGCCGTGGAGTAATAAATCTAAAGTTTAATAGATAGAATAAAAGCTTTTCTAGCACATGCAAACAAGATGCTTTCATACCAATCTTGGCTGCCGAGCAAGGAAGGAGCAAATAAATTTATTATATGATCTGCGGCTGTATGAATGCAGATGTGCACAAATATTTTCCAAAGAGAAAGCTTCCTCGGCTTTGTTTCCATTAATAAGTATAATTTTTAGAAGTCATTATGTAGCTAGCAGTATGTCTGCTAATAAATACCAAATACTTCAGCCCAAAGTTCGTGTGTATATATTCATTTTCAGTCTGGATTTCATGGATTCATTTAACTCGTCTTTTCCTCTGAACAAGCGAGGGTACTGTTTCTCCCTTGTGGCTATTGCCTGATTATGAATAAGCACCTTTAGAAGACCTGAGCTGCTACAGAATTTTTTTTTTTTGGAGCAAAGGATTGAGTCTCTCACAAGTACTGAAAGCTAAGCAGGTTGCTGAGTGATTTCTAAATAATTTTTTCCCTTCAGACTGTATCATTTTTACACTTATGAAGCCTGAGTGGTGTCTTTGCTTTATTCCTCCTTAAAGCTTTTTGAATGCAGATTTTAAATTCATCTTCCTTTTTTTTAGGCAAGCAATTTCAGTTATTGTCCTTATAACTTGCTCACAGGTGGTTAAGAAGGTCTTGAGTCAGCTTTTTTGTAGTTAAAATATTCCATAGAATCATCTTGAGTCGGAAGGGACCCATAAGGATCATTGGATCCAACTCCCTGCTCCCTGCAGGACTATGTAAAACTAAACCATATGACTAAAAGCATCTTCATCCAGAAACTCCTTGAACTCTGACAGGCTTGGTGCCTTGACCAGTTTTCTGGAAAGCCTGTTCCAGTGGCTGATCACTCTCTCACTGATGAACCTTTTCCTAATGTCAATCTGTACTTCCCCTGACACAGCTTCATTCCATTTCCCTGTGTCCTATCACTGGTCACCAGAGAGAGGACATAAGCACCTTCCCCTCTGTTGCCTGCCCTGAGGAAGTTGTGGACTGTGATGAGGTCACCCCTCAGCCTTCTCTTCTCCAAGAGGAACAAACCAAGTGATCTCAGCCACTCCTCATAAATCTGGCCCTCAAGATCTTTCAACATCTTGGTTGCCCTCCTCTGGACACACTTTAATAGTGTGATGTCATATTATACTGATATATTGTTATAATAGTTACATTATTTCTTAAACAGGTTCAAACCAAGAATCTACTTTAATTAAAACAAATACAAGAAGGGATTTCATGCTAAAACACTGCAAGAGATAAACCTTTTCTCAGTTGTATCAAAAGTATCAAATTAACGAATGGACTAGCTGATTACCATTCAACAAATATCCAGTTCACAAAAGTATAGTACCACTGGAGGCACTAAATAACATACTTCATAGCAATTTATTTCGTCACACTGTGAGAAACAGGAGGAACAATAAGGTCTGGCCTTTTCTGACTGGAAGAAGATACTGAAGAGTTCATGGTCTGTACCACATAAGCCTTCTGGATGACTGAAGTACGAAACTATTCTGAGCTTTATAAACTCCTGTTTCTTCTGAACAGAAATTCACTCATCTATATCTAATGAGAAAAGTTAATAAAGATGGACTGATGTGCCTTAGAATATTAATTCCTTCACAAAGACCTCTTTCCACATTTTTTTTTACATGGTATGATTTTTTTTTTGATCCAAAAATACTTTGTGGAGAAGATGCTGTGGTTGCTCAGTGTCAAAGATCAAACCACCTCAGCTGGAAAATTTTAATATGCAGAATTGGAGGTTAAACTCCTAATTCAATGGAGATTATCTCACATCTCCAGATCCTGCCAAACTGTGCATTATTCTGAGACTGGTTCACCACAGGAATCTCAGTTTCACTGCTTATATCCTGCGGAGGCTTTGCTTTTCCCCTCAATGCCAGTACTGAGTGGTGACATTTTAAAACTTTTTTGAGAGTCACCATTTTAACCTGCTTAATTGCAAAGACAGATATTAGGTCTTCCACACATTTTTAGGCTCAGAATCCGCATTTTATAATTTCTTTCATGAAGTGAAACTAAGTGCCGTGGTCACTATTAAGATTGTCCTACCTTGAACCATAGTCAGTTAGCTTTTTCACTTATTAATGAAATAGCAAGGTAATTTTTTGTATGTGTATGCTCCAACAATGCAAAAGGAGTACCCATTGTCCAGACATGCTTTGGTGCATAAGGAAAGACAAAGCAGTTACCAATTACACTAAAGTACAGCTTCAGTTCACATGAGTCAAGGTAGGTTGAATAATTTCACTTCAACTGTATCATTTTATAGCAGTTAAGAATCCCATCTACTGTGATTTTTGTGGGAGAAATCAAATGTATATTGGTCAAGAAATTACAGTGTTAAAATTCCCATGGCAACATGAAATGATCACACTACACTTATGGTTTGTGGTATTTCGGATTACTTGCTATACTGAGAAATGCTTTCATGAAGATTGTAGAGTATATGCATTGCATCAGAATTAGTATTTACATGTAAATATTAACATTTTAAATTCCTGACTGCTGTATATTTTAAATTCATAACTTCTTTTCTGTATTAACATTAGGTGTTTATTTTCATGAAATTGCTAAGAAAAAGAAAATGGAGATGGGAAAGAAGACAATTATCAAAAGAAGGAAAATAAAAAGGAATAGATTCATGCTTCAATTCAAAACCATAAGTAAATACAGCTCCTGAGGCTGCAACAAACATGCAGATACCAATAGCAGCCTTGATGACCTAGGCATCTTCGTCTCTGTCTTTTATCTGTTCAACACTCACATGGTGAATTCTGTGTTTGTAATCCTACAACTCTTCTTGTAATTGACATTGTAAGGAATTTCTATTGTAATATTGCTAACACAAAACATGTAACTACATCGTGTGATTGTAAGAGGCTAGCACCTGTCAAGATGTCCTTGGAGTGCAGCAGGAGCTGGTTCTTCTGACTGTCAGCATCTGCCTCATTGTTGGCACTGGCTGAAGCACAAAGGGCTTCCTCATTTGTCAGTTGCATCTGTTTTGTGGGTGCCCTAATCATTCCAAAGAATGCAAAAGAAAGGTAAATGTAAAATCTGCAATCATACTTCATGACTAAAATGATAGAAAATTGGGGCAGGGAGGAACTGTTTTGGTTTTGTTTGGTTTGGTATTACTTGTTTAGTTTGGCATGGTTTGGTTTGGTTTGGTTTTCATATAGAAATTGTAATAAATTAAGCCTCTGGTCCATCCAGTGCAGTATCCTTTTCCAAAAATCTTCACATGATTATGAAATATAACCCAGGTAACAACTGAGGATGTTAATCAGAATGTTTTTTCTCATTTGAGGCCAGTCTGCCCTCCAAGTCTCCTTTCTGATAGATGTTGCATTTATCCTCTTTATTACTGCACAAGTTAGAAAGGTGAATTCCATAACCTGTGACAATGTTTATCTACTCATGCTGATGCAAACTTGTATGGTGGTTGTTGTAGATATCATACTCTTGGCCTTAAGATGTATAAAACATTACAGCATGTCAGACTGCATCTGCAAAATGAGGACATGGCATTTCTTATCTTTAATAACCTGTGGATCATTATGTTGCATCTGGAAGGATCATGCTACTTGTAATTTACACTATGACCTCTTCAGTGAATTAAAACCTATTTCTATGCACTCAGCAGCTTTTTTCCAAAATAGTTTCAGTGCTTTGTTCTGCATTTCATTGTACTTAACCTCTGAAGATAATGAAGAAATTTTGTCTTCTGATTTTTTTCCTGAAACCTTAAGTTTAAGAAAAAACTTTTTATAAAGTATGTATCTCCTTATTGAATTTGGTATAGGCTTCCCTTAAGTAGCCAAAGTGGTTGTATTCAACCGGTTCTTCCCTCCTTCAGTTTCCATGTTTTCCAACATAATCAGATTATGATTAATTAGTGTAACCAAATGTAACCAAAATGTAACCAAAATGAATCAAAGCAATCTGTGTATCAGCTTCAACCATACTCAGCTGCTTCTGTAGGTGTTAATTGTTGTGTTGGTCTTTTTAGCTTGCATACTGATGTTATGTTTGTAAGATTGAGGGGATGATGATGCAAGAAAGTTAATACACGAAGAAATTTTGCAGACTTTTCTTTCCAGCTTAGAAAATTCCCTCAGCATAAACATAAATCCAACTCTGTTCTTTTCCTCCTGCTTGGCATCAATGACATTTATGTTAGTCACAGGCATAGTACTAGATCATAGCAGATAGTGACTATCATCTAAACACTGTGGATAGGTGGCCTTTAAAAAGGCATGCAGCAGGGAATTTAAGTGTTCTTTCTGAAGAAACCTGGAAATCTTCACATTTGAGAGTAAACAGTGCATCAGTTGTGAAAATCAACATTTCCAGTTTGGGAACTGTCAAGAGCTGACTGACTTTGGATGTGGGAATTGGACAAAATCTGACGAAAACCAGCAAAACAACTCCAAATGTTACTGCAATGTCACCCACAAATATTAACAGAATAATTGTGTTTCCCTATGTCTGAAGGTAACGTTGCTTACCTCAGGGACAGAGTACTGTGAAGAATGTGCTCTTCCCTGTCTCTGCAGGGAAGCAAGTTATTTCCAAAGAGGGCTGACATAATTTGAAACTACTTTCTTGTTGTTGTTGTTGTTTTGTTTGTTTTTCCATCCTTGGGGAAATTTGTTTGTCTTGTGACAATGAGAAAGTCCTTGAGGTAGTTGAGTGTCCCCAAGGGCCTTCTGGAAGGACCCAGCAGAGACCACTGCTAGAGTACTAGTGAGTGTGGCTAATGGGGATCCAGTGGGTCACTCTCTTGTGCTCTTTATAATTCACCACTGGGGTGAATAGCAGCTTCCATAGTTAGCCTCTATCATCTATGATCTACACATTTGGGAAGCTGAGGAAGGTCTGTACTCACACAGAGAAGACATTTGAAAACTCCTCCTCTGACAGTCATTTGTATGCCTCCATCTTTTAGGTCATTCCCTGAGCATTTGGTGTGACTCTTAGGAATAAGAATTGCTCTGGTGTGCTGAAGGCTATTTGAAAATAAATAAGTATGTTTTCTGTTTGCTTTATTATTTCCTTGTGAAAATTTATTTGGAGACCAGAAACTGCAGTCTTGACTATCTGTATTCAATGACCAATACCAGGAGCTCAGCTCCTCAAAATGCAGCCATTTGTCTAAGTGCTTTAAGGATCAGCAGAGCTATCTAGCATCAGCCCAAAATTGTGTGTTTTCCTCCTAATTGCCTGTTACTTTGTTGCAAATGGATGTTTCGAAATGCCAACTCACATTCACATTATGCATTTCACTATATCAACCCGATCTAAACCAGGGATTGTTTCAAATTGCCTACCTTTGGGTTTTCATCCACATAGTTAGAGAGATTGCATGCTATTTCATAAATTAACAACAGTTTCTAACCTGCTGATTCATTTGCAAGGGTGAAAGGTGAATGTTCAATGATTTCCACCACAGTTAACATAAACATTGACCTGATCGACTGCGGTGCTCCCTCTGTGCCATAACATAGCCACAGATTTATCATTCCTGCCTCAGCTTTGCTCCAGGCGCCTGATTAAAAAGCGCAGACCAATGTCTGCTTTTATCTGCCTACTTTGATTTTCACTTTGGAGCACTTTACCAGGACTGCGCTCATGCCTCCCTGCTGCTCACATGCTTTGTGGCATTTATTGTTTGAGTTTTCCGCTCAGTGTGGCACCAAGGTCTAACTGTATAGTATACCTTCTGCATGCAAGGATAATCCACATCTTCCTCATCACTCTACTATACTAGGTATGATTTCTATAATGTTGTGGATATAATATGGAAAAAAAAAAATCACAGAAGTTCCTGGGATTTTCAAGTTGCCTCAAAAGACTAATAAAATTCACCATCTGTTTTTTCAATCTGCTGTGAACCAGGCTTCACTTCTTAAATCCATGCAAGAAGCTAAAGGTTTAGTGTGATGATGTCATCTAGACAAATAGTTTACCAGAGTTACTGCTATTAATCATGGCTTACTATTGGTCTGTTTAAAACCACAAGGGGCATAGCACTAGCACAAAAATGTTTATTAGGAAAAATGGCTTTTCAGAAGTAAAGACTTATTGAACTTGCACATGACTGGGTAAAAAAAAAAAAAGGAAGATTGAAGATTAAACTACTCAGCATTGCTTAAAATCTAGGCCCTTTCATATCAAAGACTGGGTTTAATGTTAATCTCATATCCACACAAAAATTCTAAGAGTAGGAGAAGGCATTTCAATGTCTAAGAAACAGTGGCATTTATTTAAAAATGGATGCATGACAATATTTACTTTGAACTTTTACATGTTTTCCAGTCTGTTGTTTTACTGTTTTACTATTAATACAAAAATTCCATTATCTATCAATGCAAGTCTTTAGTTTTGAAGAGTGTGATATGAAATTAATCACAGACTAGAAACTCCCAGGTCTGATACAAATTCCTTTGCTGGAGCAAAGCCAGGTCTGCAAAGACTGATAAATAAAAATATATAAAAATGTAAAATATTTTGCTCTAGTAGTAGAAAGTATTTTCTTCTAAGGTCTGGAAGCAATATTAAGTAACATTCCTTCTCCCCCCCAGAATTTAAAAAAAAAATATATAAATGCATTCAGCAGTTATATGAGTTTAAGAGGAAATAGTAAGGTCATCTATAAACAAAAAGAGGCTAAAATGACTGTCGCACAGCTAACTGCCCTCATTCTTCAAGGGCTACAATAAATTGATAAAAAGCAGTGATTAGATTTTTTTCTTCATGTACCACTGTGGTATTTTTGATTCATTACAGATCTTCAAACCCTCCCATGAAATGTTCACCTTCCATACATGACACAGACAACAAACTGAACGATGACCTGAGCATTTGGAGGTATTTTCAAAGACAGTCAACATTGGCTTTTCAAGTCCATAGAAATCACACAGTAATAACATTCTAAAAATGGTAGCAAGGTCGGGTCATCTTTTAATGATTTTGAAAGTTTTAATGATTTTGAAATTTTTTTAATTTGAAAATCCCTGTAAATCCAAAATCTGTAATTCCATTTTTTCCCGGATCAGCTCACATAGGAGTTAAATCAGAAATAATGCTAACCAAACAGAGTGTTTTTCATTATTCCTAATATATATTAACAAACACCTACCTTAAAATACCTCTTTATTTTTTTAGACACTCAGTTCAAACTGATAATCCTGAATCAAGACTTTATAGGTGAGGATTAAAGGGCGGGCGGGGACAGATGCCATTAAAGTGGGGGTCTGCTACAGGCCACCCAACCAGGAAGATCGAGCAGATGAGGCCCTCTATAGGCAGACAGGAGCAGGCTCACATTCACAAGCCCTGATCCTCATGGGGGACCTCAGCCACCCTGATAACTGTTGGAGGGACAACACAGCAGGACATAAGCAATCCAGGAGGTTCCTGGAAGGCCTCAATGAAAACTTCCTTCTCCAAGTGACAGAGGAGCCAACACACAGAGGTGCCATGCTGGACCCCAACCAAGGAGGGGCTGGTGGGGAACGTGAAGGTCAAGAGCAGCCTTGGCTGCAGTGACATTGAGATGGTGGAGTTCAAGCACCTTAGGGCGGTGAGGAGGGCGCACAGTAAGCTCGCTAGCCTGGATTTCATGAGAGCAGATTTTGGCCTCTTCAGGGATCTCCTTGGTAAAGTACCGTGGGATAAAGGCCTGGAAGGAAGAGGGCCCATGAAAGCTGCTTAATATTCAAGGATCACCTCCTCCAAGCTCAGGAGCTATGCATCCCAACAAAGAGCAAGTTGGGCAAAAGTGCCAGGAGGCCTGCATGGATGAACAAGAAGTTCCAGGAGAAACTTAAACTCAAAAAGGAAGCCTGCAGAGGATGGAAGCAAGGACAGGTAGCCTGGGAGGAATACAGAGAAATTGCCCAAGCAGCCAGGGATCAGGTTAGGAAAGTCAAAGCCCAGACAGAACTAAATCTGGCCAGGGACGTCAAGGGCAACAAGAAAGGCTTCTATAGGTATGTCCGTGATAAAAGGAAGACTAAGGGAAATGTGTGCCCTTTCTGGAAGGAAATGGAAGACCTGGTCACCCGCAATATGGACAAGGCTGAGGTACTCAACGACTTTTTTGCCCCAGTCTCCACTGGAAAGGGCTCCAGCTACACTGTCCAAGTCCCAGAAGGCAAAGGCAGGGACCAGGACAATGAGGAACCTCCCACTGTAGAAGACAACCAGGTATGAGCCCATCTGAGGAATATGAAGGTGCACAAGTCCATGGGACCCGATGAGAGTCATCCTCAGATCCCGAGGGAACTGGTGGATGAAGCTGATAGGCGACTATCCATCATATTTGAGAAGCAGTGGCAGGGTGAAGTTCCCACCGACTGGAAAAGGGGAAACATAATCCCCATTTTTTAAAAGTGAAAAAAGGAAGATCTGGGGAACTACAGGCCAGTCAGTCTCACCTCTGTGCCGGGCAAGATCATGGAGCAGATGCTCCTGGAAACTCTGCTAAGGCATATGTGAAATGAGGAGGTGATTGGTGACAGCCAACATGGCTTCGCTAAGGGCAAATCGGGCTTGACAACTTTGGTGGCTTTCTATGATGGTGTTGCAGCATTGGTGGATAAGGGAAGAGCAACTGACATCATCTACCCGGACTTGTGCAAAGCATTTGACACTTTCCCGCATGACATCCTTGTCTCTAAATTGGAGAGGAACTGGCTGGATGGCCGCAGTCAAAGAGTTGCAGTCAATGGTTCAATGTCCAAGTGGTGACCAGGGATGAGAGGGATTACTCAGGGGTCAGTAGTGGGACTGGTGCTGTTTAACATCTCTGCCTGCGACATGGACAGTGGGATTGAGCGCACCCTCAGCAAGTTTGTGGGTGACACCAAGCTGTGTGGTGTAGTCAACATGCTGGAGGAAAGCAGATGACACCCAGGGGGACTTTGATAGGCTTGAGAGGTGGACCCGTGCAAACCTCATGAAGTTCAACAAGGCAAAGCGGATGGTCCTGCACATGGGTCAGGGCAATCCCAAGCACAAATGCAGGCTGGGCAGAGAATGGCTTGAGAGCAGCCCTGAGGAGAAGGACTTGGGGATGTTGATTGATGAAAAGCTCAGCATGACCCAATGTATGCTTGCATCCCAGAAAGCCAACTGCATCCTGGGCTGCATCAAAAGAAGTGTGGCCAGCAGGTCATGGAAGGTGATTCTGTCCCTCTACTCCACTCTCGCTGAGACCCCACCTGGAGTACTCCCTCTAGCTCTGGGGCCCCCAACATAAGAAGGACATGGACCTGTTGGAGAGAGACCAGAGGAGGGCCACGAAGATAATCAGAGGGCTGGAGCACCTCTCCTATCAAGACAGGCTGAGAGAGTTGGAGTGGTTCAGCCTGGGGAAGTGAAATGTCTAGGGAGACTTAGAGCAGCCTTCCACCACTTAAAGGGGGCCTACACGAAGGATGTGGAGGAATTCCTTGTCAGGGATTGTAGTGACAGGTCAAGACGTAATGATTTCAATCTGAAAGAAGGTAGATTTAGCTTGGATACTAGGAAGAAATTCTTTACTGTGAGGGTGGTAAGAGACTAGAACAGGTTGCCCAGAGAAGTTGTGGATGCCCCATCCATTGAAGTGTTCAAGGCCGGGTTGGATGGGGCTTTGAGCAACCTGGTCTAGTGGAAGATGTCATTGCCCATGGCAAGCAGATTAAAACTAGATGATCTTTAAGGTTTCTTATAACCCAAACCATTTAGTGGTTTTATGATTCTTAGCCTGTCTGTTCTTTTAGGCTTACAAAACCCTAAATCTTTATGTCTTCTTATCCTCAGGTCATTATCAGTGTTCTATGGTAATATGATATATAAAATGTGAAAAATGTTTTTCCCCTCTTATTTCTAGAAGAAATGTGAAGAAACATCTTCTAGAGACATTACGATTAAATTACATGTAATTTTTTTTTGTGTATTAGTCATTGCATTGCTGTTAGCTCCTAAACTAAAATGAAATTACTCTTTCCTGTTTATTAACAGATATATTTTCTCTCAATGCCACCCATGAAACCACCTATACAAATTCTCAAAAATACTCTAAAGCAGAGCTTTTTTTATCATTTTGCCTGATTCAGAGAGCTATGTCTATGACTTTTTCCTTTTGAGCTTGCGGTTGCTAGGTCCCTTCTGGCTCTTCTGAGTTCATCATGAATGTTAATAGCAACAGAGCTTGGTGTTACACCCTGCTGCTCAGCCAGTTTGTATGTTGCTAGGTACCATGCTGCTCTCTTTCAACCCCTTAGGGAAGTTTACAGCTAGTTAGTCCTGCAAACATTATTCCACTCCCTGGGAAGGAAATTATCTTCTAATCTTTTTTTTTTTGTTACAGTTTGCTTGTTGCCTCTGATATGGTGTCATTGCTGAGGGTACAATGACTGGCTTTAAATCCCCATGATGTTTCCTCAATGTTGTAAGGTTTTATGCTGGCTTCCCTGAGGGGCTGCCTATATTCTAATACTGAGAAGTAATTTTCCTTAGCTGGAGATTGATATAGGCAACTGCCCCTCATGAGTTATAAGGGGTAAAACCATTCAAAATTTGATGATGGAGGTGCATCAATATAGTAACTTTTCATAAAGTTTGGGGTTTTTTGTTATACCACATGGTCAAATTAAAATTATTGTGTCATTCCTGAACAAGAGCTAAGTGAATCGGCCTTCATTGTGTTACATGAAAGGGGTTTTAGTAGATTAAAACAAGAAAATAGGGTAAAATGAGAGAAGTTCAGTGGCAATCTGACTGCAGATGCATGGATGCACAGAATGATCTTGTGAGGAGAGCCCAGGTGATAGACTTGGCTCTTCTGATCAGCTAAGAGAGCGCTGCAGTGGCTGTTGATCTGCTATGATGTGTCATGGGGATTAGATCAGTTAATTGGTACTATTAATACACTTTTCTTAATTGTTTTAGTAAAACTATAAATCAGATCTTAGCAGGTTATGCGGCAGACTAAGAAAAAGGAAGTGTATTACGCCACTAGAAGTAGCATGGCTTGAGCTCTTTGACCTAGATGTCAAGCATGCAAAGGTGACTCCACTGTAAAGTTACTAGAGTCTCACAATAAGTATTGGGATTTCCCCTAATGCAGATTCAGCATCCAATGAATGGCAAAGTCCTTAGGGCTTCTTTCTCAACATAAGTTTCCCCCATCTGCTCTAACTTGGAGTGTTGGGCAGTAGAAAAAACAGAGCTAATTTTCCAACAAATTGTCTCTATATAGATATTAGAGTTCATGGATAATCCAACTTCCACTACTAACAGACAAGGCATTTTCCTGAAATGCCAACACAGAAGGTAGTAACACTAATTATAAAATTTCTGTCATAAATTTTTTTCTTCCTGTCAAATAAACTTATCTCTGTCAAAAAAAATCAAAATGGCAAAGAAAAAGGAGTAATTTTTCAGACGATGCATTACAATCTTAAACATAAAGTAACACCTTCACAAGTACATAAATTAGCTATTCTCATACCTCTCTAACTATGATTAGTTGTCAGCCTTCAAACATAAACTCATTTCTAAGCTTTTTCTTCTTTGAAGTGTACATTCCACACAGTTTTTATACTTATTAGTAGGACCAGGTTTTTATAACTTGTTGCTTGCACTAAATGCCAGTAAATCTGTACGGTTTACTTGCTGTGAAACAAAACTGTTCTTCCAACTATGCTAACAGGCCTGTAAACAGAAAGGAGCTCATGATGTGAAAAAAAAACCCACATAAAAAAACCCAAAGATAAAGAAAAGCTGTGCTATAGACCATGTATGCATGGTTATTTAGTAACTGATCAATACCCAAGAGCAGTGTACCCACATCTGAAAATATTCATTATATTAGTCCCACTAACAATACGGACAATTTTATTGGGAAGATAAAGTCGAAATTGCCCAATGCTATTATCAAGTTCAGTGGAAATATTTCAAGAATGGCATTTCTGTCCTAATATTTCAACAATTGTTTTCAACCCAAAGGAGTATTAAGATGTATGGTACCGAAAAGGTTCATGAAACAAAGAAGTTCAGAAAAAAAATTATTTTGTAAAACGTCAAGACGAGTTGTTTTGACATTTTCAACTGATATGAAAAGTATTCCTTTGAAAAGTCAGAACATTTTATATTACTGATGAATAGCAAGATAAACTTCGGTTTACTACTGAGATATGAGATCCATCTATGGATCCACTGAACAGACATGGTTGTGACACTGTCTGTATGTTATAAAACATAACTCAACTTCTTTATATTCATATAGAGAGGAAAGAAAGCAAGCAAATTGGATACTACCACTATATTCCTTGTGGGGAAAAAAAAAAAAAGCAACACAAACAAAAAAAAAACACCAAAACTTTTCCTTTTTTATTAGTATTTTACTTTTATACAGTAAAAGTCTCCATTAGTGCCAAGGAAGGGATAAACAGTATCTTATGCTTACTGTACTTGATTGCCTCCCCTCCCTTTATCCCTTCCCTTCCCTTTTTTTTGAATTAATGTTCTCTCCCATAGAAGTGTAAAGGATTTTAGCTAAACAACTGCCTGTAGTTATGTGGATACTTCAAAACCTACTCCAGTTCATATAGAATATAAAGTAACTATAAAAGCTGTTGGCATTTCAATATTTTCTTCAGCAAATAGGAAAAGCATGACAGTGCTTACCTGGGAGATGGAAACAAGTTGTTTTGATTCCTTCAACACCTTTTATTTTGAAATATTGATGGTGCCACACCTAGCAGAACTACTGTAATCAGATGAGGCTATCCCATTCTATTATTCTGCCTGACTGATTAGATGTAACAAGTATTATGAAACTGAGTACTTTAGAGATGAAGACTTGGTGATTTGACCACTTAACTTTAAGAGCACTGCTCCATTCTAGACAATAGTAATTAGATCTCTTTTGCTGAACTCAATTGGGTTAGAAGTGTAAAGCTCAGTTGGTTCCTATCTGTTAAGTAATGTGTACTATGTTTTGCAATTTAAGAGAGAGCTTCACAGGTCAGGTCTTATTAGCTTGGCATGAAAATTATTTGGCAAGTCATGGTCTTTTCACTCAGCTACACTGTCACAGCACTGTTAATGATACAGTAGTCTCTAAGGCTGATATGGTATATGCCAGGAATGTGAAACTTTTTCCTGCTCCTTCAGCATGACCAAAGTTCTTCTCTCTCCCTCACATAGCATGTCCCTCTGTCATGCTGTGAGTACACCAAGATTTAGAGCACCCAGATTATCATTAATCTTCAACTTGTACTTTTTGTCTTACTACCATGCACACCAGACTGTCAGTGCAGCCTGTTCGATGGGTTGTACAGACAAGATGAGATAGCATGTTGCCCTTTTAAGAAGAAAAATTTTGAAACTGACTGATGAAATTTAGATGGGATTTTGTTTCTAGTCCCCTCTAAAGCCCCTGTGGCATAGGGCAAAATGGTATGATGTAATATAAATATCTAAAGTATCTACAGCCATTTGTATTAGGGTTTATTGTCAAAGGTTTATTGTTCCCTCTCCAGTCAGGTGAAGGACTCACATGACTGAGTTTTCCTGTTTTTCTCCTGCACTAGTCAGTTCCTTTCCCTTAAAACGTACTATTTTTTTTTCCAGTGGGTAGGAAAGAAGAAGAGAGTAAAAAACCAAAGTAAATGGAGTTGTCTTGGACAGCTAGGTACTAATACATGCTAAAGGAAATGTTGCAAAAGGCTGTAAAGAAAAAATATTACTTCAAACCATTGACGTTCTTTAAGAAAACAGTATTTATTTAAAAGGCAGAAACATTCATAATTTTCAGTTCTGATGTGACTACTTAAACCATCTCCTAGAAAGCAGAAATCCATCGCAGATATTTCAGCTTTCTCAAATACACTGTTTCCTGTAAAAAAAAAGTTCTGACAAGTGCTTTGGCCCCCACAGCCATTATCCTGTTACTATTACAATGACTTCTTATACCTGGCCTGCTATAAAGGACCAAAAAGAGACTCCTTTTATATCTGCAGGCACAAAATGAAATTCCTCAGATGGTGTATATATAGCAGAGAGTGCTGTATTCAGGGAAGCTCTGATAATCAATGTCATCTAAGAACCTGTCCCAATCTAGCAAGAATAAAACATAAGTCGATTTCTGCTGTCACAGAAATCATACTTTATTAACCAAAATATTTAATTACAACCAACTTGTTTTAGACAGATATGTTTAATAAAGACCAGACTGGGTCATTATACTCATGTAATCATTATAAACTTGTTGGATCAGCCTCAACATGAAATGTGTGGTTGAATTACAGCATATAATTAAGGAAGGCATCTATCTATTCATGATTTAAACCTCTGACTGTCAGAGTGTTCATCTGTTGTCTGTTCCAACAGATTAATTGCTCTTTCATTTTTAACTGATTTCAATTTCTGGTCACAGGAGCTTATTATATACCTTTGACTACCAAGTTAGACCTCTCATATCCCATGTCATCTCTTGAGCTATTAAGGCAAGAGCAAACAAAAAACTCATGGGACGGATTTTTTTTCTCTTTTTTTTTCCCCATGAAAATCATAATAGATAGTCAAGAAAAAAGCATGTTAGATTTTATAACATAAAAGAACTCATGTTAAGTGAGGGATTGTATTGTTCATAGAATTATAGAACAATAGAATGGTAAGAGTTGGAAGCGACCTTAAAGATCATCTAGTTCTACCCAACTGGGTAGGAACTTGGTAGAAACTTAGGGACACCTTCCACTAGACTAGGTTGGTCAAAGTCCTATCCAACCTGGCCTTGAACACTTCAATGGATGGGGCATCCACAACTTCTCTGGGCAACCTGTTCTAGTCTCTTACCACCCTCACAGTAAAGAATTTCTTCCTAATATCTAATCTTAATCTACTCTCTTTCAGATCAAAACTATTACAACTCGTCCTATAACTATCACATGCCCATTCATGCTGTCACACCTTGATAAAGAGTCCCATCCCACCTTTTGTGTAGGCCCCCTGTAAGGCTGCTATAAGGTCTCCCTGGACCTTTTTCTTCCCCAGGCTGAACCACTCCAACTCTCTCAGCCTGTCTTGATAGGAGAGGTGCTCCAGCCCTCTGATTATCTTCATGGCCCTCCTCTGGTCTCTCTCCAACAGGTCCATGTCCTTCTTATGTTGGGGGCCCCAGAACTAGAGGGAGTACTCCAGGTGGGGTCTCAGCGAGAGTGGAGTAGAGGGACAGAATCACCTTCCATGACCTGCTGGCCACACTTCTTTTGATGCAGCCCAGGATGCAGTTGGCTTTCTGGGATGCAAGCATACATTGGGTCATGCTGAGCTTTTCATCAATCAACATCCCCAAGTCCTTCTCCTCAGGGCTGCTCTCAAGCCATTCTCTGCCCAGCCTGCATTTGTGCTTGGGATTGCCCTGACCCATGTGCAGGACCATCCGCTTTGCCTTGTTGAACTTCATGAGGTTTGCACGGGTCCACCTCTCAAGCCTATCAAAGTCCCCCTGGGTGTCATCTGCTTTCCTCCAGCATGTTGACTACACCACACAGCTTGGTGTCACCCACAAACTTGCTGAGGGTGCGCTCAATCCCACTGTCCATGTCGCAGGCAGAGATGTTAAACAGCACCAGTCCCACTACTGACCCCTGCGGAATGCCAGTTTTTATTGGCCTCCACTTGGACATCAAGCCGTTGAACCTAATGAGCAATGGAATGGAACAGAATTGCTCTAAGTGCAACAAGAACTACAGCATGTTATGTAGGAACATGATTTGGAAGTTAGTTTAGTGTCACTGACATTTTCATTATAAATGTGTATAACCAGTGCTTCGTAACTCAGCAATAGGCATTTGCCCTAGGCTAAACTAGTAGAAGAGGTCTCCGCCTGAGAGAAATATGTTTTGGAGTGTCAGGGCACATGTGTGCAAAATGGAAAAAAGGAAAGAAAGAAGTTCCAAGAATACAGATACAGGAAGTTTCTTTATAAGGTACACTTTTTCTTACTGAATTAAATGATCATTATTTATTATCTAAATTATTATCTAAAAAATTGATTGAATGTTTTTGGTTATACTTTATGATCATACTTTATTTGTGGTTATACTTTATTTGAGTTCTAGTGACTAAGGGATTCAGACAAGATGGGTTGTTGTGAAAGAATTAATAGATGGTGATGCTATACACAGGGTATACCTGTATCTGTAGCCTTCTATTTTGATTTCTGGACTCCTAAGGCATTTTGCATTGTATTGCAGATCCCCCTAAAAACTTCATACATGTGTATTACTTTACATTATAGATAAACTTGCTTATCTTAGTTGTCTTTCTCAGATCATAAAAGGAATAAAGTGTGGGTCTCAGAGGTCCATAAACCACAAACACAATTTTGGCTTATTCGTTGCTGTCCCTAGGACTATGACTAGCACAAGTAGTTATAAACTTTGCTCAGTATTCTACATTTTCTCATTTTTAATGTATAAATGAAGTGTCTGAAATTCAGATTCCATTAAAGTCAGTAACACTGTCAAGCAATTGGCAGATTCCTCCAGTCACTGTGATTTTGGATTGACAGCATCAGCTTGGCTGAACTGCAGTTGCACATAAGTCCAGTGTAGCAAAGTGTACCAGACTTACCATGCGCTTTCAGGGTCAAACACAACATCTGGGCCAGAACTGTGCAAACAAGCCATATTCTCTTCATTCTTGGCATTGGACAATGCAGTTGAGCTACTGATTTGATTAAGCCATCAGTTGTCTGGTTAAATGACTCTGTGGAAAACGAAAAAACTGCCCAGGACAACATTTTAATTATAGCTAAAATGATGCTATTAATAACTTATGTTCCCATAGGAGTGGTAAGATGTGTTTTCATCCTCTAATCTCTTGCATCAATTTTGGCTCCTATACTTGATCAGATGGAAGTAAAGAAAAAAAATTTGCAAGACAATGAAGGAAAATGAATTATTATAGATAGAACTAATTTGCGATTTGGAAAACATATTAGTAAGCTGAATTAATGGAATTATTTGGATTAATATTAAGAAAATATACAGATTGAAGGCTGACAATGCAACTAGTGGCACAACAGCAACGTGCTGTAACTTTCTCTGCAGGACCAGTATTTCTCTGAGTAGATTATCAGTGTCTTACCCTGAACGCTTTTTACAAATACATGGAGTATTCACTAGACTAAGATTTTCCTTTTTGAAGGAGCTTATAATAACAGAACTTATGGATACCTTAACAGAGCAGAGGGAGTTTTACACCTGGCTAATTTATCTAGTTTCACATGGAACAACTATTGGTAATGGATCTTGTGCAAACTAAGTGCATCCAAAACTTTAGCAATGTTTCGGGGGAGGGGGGGAATCTTCCTAATTTCTCTATATTTTTCTGAATATTGTGAAGAATATAAAAGGATGAAAGGATGAGTTTACACAAGTCTTTTAAAATTACACAGTTTCAAGGATTTTGAAAGAAGGAAAATGAGTTGCAGAACGAAAGTGCTTTCCTGGCCTGTGACTCTAATGACAGATGCACAGGTGAGGCAGAATTGTGCAGAACCAAAAGTAAGACTAAATGGCCAGCAACAATTTTATTTAGAAATTATGTGATTCTTTTTATATGATATTATATTTATAAAATATTGATTATAAAATCATGTTATCTTATAAAATTATAAAATAATGATATATTTCAAGCATAATTTTTGTGGGCAGGCTGGGGATATCACTATATATTTCTGCAAAGAAGGCTCAAAAATGCTTTTGCCCTGCTTTGAACTGAGCTGGGTGAGGAGGGAGTCGACCTGGTCCACTCAGCTCTGAAAAGCTTCTCTCCCTCTCACCAGCATTTAGAGTTTGTCTCTTATTGCAATTGGAGTCAGAGTTTCTGGTTTGTCAGGTTACACCAATTATTTTTTCCTTTCTCTGTCTGTCCCTTGGCTATCTGATCAAAGTTCTTCTACCAGCTGCAGTTCTGACAGCAGCTTAAACAGCAGCTTGACCTGGGAAGTGAGAGAGGCAGTCTCTCAGGCAGGTAAAGCCTAAGTCATCCCACTGTTATTAAGAACTGTAATAGCACTAGCTGATATGGGTCCCAGCTGCATTTCGGACAAGAGACAACTGTGTTGCTTGGTCTGACTGCAGATCTACAGCACAGAAGAAAGAGAAAGAGAAAGAAAAAGAAAAAGGGAAAAAAGATGGAAGGAAGAAAGGACATTTAAACTTACAGGATCCTTTTTTTTTTCACATCATAGTTTTGTGATTTTTTTCCTTGTTATTGTTTGTTAGTTTGGTTTTTTTTTTGGAGAGTGTGTGTGTGTGTGTCCCTTCCCGTCCCTCCCTCTTTGCTGCTCTCTTTAATCTAATTCTTTCTGTTTTTTTAATTTCTCTCCTAAATGAACTCCTTGTCCATGTACACACAAGTCTTGAACCACAAAATAAGAGCTCTTTCTCTAAGTGATATCAGAAGCAGTTAGCTTAATCCAACCTTAGATGGATACAGCTTTTTCTGTAGAAAACCTGTGCAGTCCTATTTTACTCAAGATCAGAATATAAGTAGCTTTTCCATTTGCATTATCTCTCAGAATGTGTATTGCAGAAGACACAATAATCGGGATACGTGAGGAAAGCAGACAATATTAGCACTGCTCTTTCTCTGTGCTGTACTGTTCAGGTGGATGATACAAGGCAGCCACAATCAAAGCATGTGGGAAGTATTAGCTTAATGCAATATCCCGTAGTAGGTGCATCTGTTATGTAAGGCAGTGTTTTACCTGTGTGACAACATATTACCAACCATTACATCAATATTTGTGCAGCAACAGCATTTTTAACCAGAGGTGATTTCCAAAATGGTTTTATGCCTTTACATAGCAATTTGGGGTAAGAAAGAACTGGCTGCAATGGTTTTACTAAAATGTTTGAAATTATGGTGGAATCCTGCAGGCAGCCTAGAGTGCAGCTTTTTGGACTCAAAGGTTTAGATACAGGGAATGAAACCACTGCATGAAAGTCACACTAAACATCTCTAATCAGCCACAGCTTGTAATTAGGCAAACAACTAATCACCTAAGTATCTTTGTGTTGTTTCTCTCCATTGGCCTGTAAGCCTCAGTGGAAGCTTGTTGTACTTATTGGGTAGTAAATCAACATTAACGTGCTTCAAGCAACAACATGCTTTTTAATTCTGTATTACAATTTCAAAGCAACTGCCTTTTCAGGTAATACAATTCCCTGCTACTCTCCTATGGCAGTGGTGCTAGCTTGCAAGCTGAATGTTAAAAGCAAATGCAGTCTGACTGGCAGGAAAGCCTCTCCTCCTTCCTGCCCTCCCCCGCCCTTTTTTTTTTTTTCCTTACCTCTTCCCACTTGTTAGAAATAACAGTGAAACGATTCCGTGCTTCAGAAGTGAATGGTGGGTGTTTTGTCAATAGCCAAAATATATAAACGCCCTATAAGGAATCAATGATAGCTAAGTGATGATGATGGCTGACTTAGATGAAAATGGTTTAAAGTGTTGTGGAGCTATCAGAAAAGATGCTGATAATTTTGAGAAGATTTGTGTGCATGAATAAAAGATTGGAGAACATATCTTATAATGAAAGACTCCAATAGGTCCATTTACTTAGTTTATCAAAGAGGATATCAAAGGGTAACTTGATCACAGCCCCTGAACTCATGAGAAGAACTATTTTTTGAAATGGACTCTTCAGTTTAGCAACCAGCAAGAACCAGTGAAAATTCAAACTAATTATGAAGCAGGTTTAGAACACACATATTTTGATGTAAAAAATGCATGAAAGCCTAGCTAAATATCTCCGTTTCTACAGTAAACAAATTCAGGTTAAAATAAGGTGGAATTAGCTAATAACAACTATAGTTAACATCTGGAACAGAAATAGTGGATTCTCCATCCTGGGAAAGATGCCGTATGTTTTTAGAATATAAACATTATTTAAAAAAATATATTTCATGGACAATCTTATGGTTTGAAGTACACTGAAATTCAGATTAGTTGACCACAGCATTCCTTTGTGGCCTTACGATAAAGCTCTGAATTTAACTGTGTGATCTTGTTATCCTTTTTCCTTATTCCATACACTTTGCTGAAAGCACTGTACTCCATGTTCTCTTGCTTCAGGTTAGCTCCCGATCATGACGACTATAAGCATGTGAACAAGCAATTTAACTGAGTTCAACTTGTCCATGTAGGACTAGGTTTATCTTCTTTAACACAGGAACAACGTTTTCTTAAGTTTCTGGAGCATCTGGTACACTGAAGCGTATAGCATTAGTGAGCCACTTGGATGCTGCCACAGTATAAATTCATGATGAAAAATAAGTATTTGAAAAAAAACCTGAAAGATTTATACTGGATTGTTTAGAACTACCTGTTGCCTTTACAACTACCTTGGGCACCTGTCTGAAATTAAAAATGCAGTAACAGATTTCTGCCATAATAAAAGTACAAAGCCTTAAAAAATTAAATCTCTTACATAGGTATTCAAATGCTTGTTTTTTAAAAAAATATTAGAGTTATCATAAAGCAATATTTTAAATTACAATTTTAATAAGCAATTAATAAACAACAATGGGTAAACGGAAATGGGGAAATGGAAGAAAGGCTGCGCTGGTCATATTTTTATACATTTGTGCTTTGTTAAACAGGTCTGAGTCAACATTCTAGAAAACTAACTAGAAAAAAGAAAGATGTACTGGGGAAAAGTTTCAACACTAACAACAATAGGCTTCTGCCATAATTAAAATACTTTTATCACTGATTAGAAAACTGAAGTTACACCTGTGTATTTTCTTACTCTGAAGTCACAGGGAGAAATAATTTCCTTCGGTCCTTTTCAAAGCTTGGGAGGGTGGGAAGAAACTAAACCAATCAAACAAAAAATTTTCATTTGTTATTAGATGCAAGAGTCAAAAGTAGATCAGTCAAACTGAAATAATAGAAATGGAGAAAGAGGTAAAAACCTTAAACCAAAACAAGATAAACAATAAAGACAAAAAATATTATGAATAACAACAAGAAAACCCTAACAATACCACAAATGATTCATGAACATCGCAGAAGAGAACTGATGTGATCATCAAAGAACCTGTTCTCTCCATAAGGCATGCCTTTTGTCCACAAGGACGCCTTTTGTACAAATATATGCCTTAAAAGTATCCATGCAAAGCCTGTTAGTTATACCATTTTTTTTCCCAGAAATATATTTCCAATAGTTATTAAACATGGTCTTTGTCTCAGTTTCACGAAGCTTGTACTTATAGCTTTCTTACCAGAGGTGAAAAGCATGTTCCAGTTTTAAAGATCTATTATCCTCATATACCTGTCCTAGTGTGCACAAAATCTAGCACATAAAAAAAAAAAAAAAGATATTGGTAGCTGGTTTTGAAATAGCTACAGGCCAGAACATGAACCCATTTTTTGAAGGTTCCCTTCTCCTTGGTGGAGAGGACAGTCAGCTAATGGCATTTTCCTAGTGTGTGCTTCCCCTAGTGCTTTGACTTGAAGGTGTTGAAGAACCAGGAAATAATTTGGCAAGTGACGCAATGACATATTTTGAGGGTAGAAGTGAGCCTCGTCTCTCTCATGTAAAAGATAAAGAGTGTCTAGGAAAGCCCAGGGAAACCTCACCCAACTTAGTTTTCTCTGATCACGCATTGCTTCAAGGATGTCTTGCCAAACAAGTACCTGCCAAGTCTGGGGCAGCAAGTTGGCTGGGCAGAAAAATAGGGGACTTTCTGCTGCACGTCTTGGTAGGAATGGAAAAATGGGTCTCCTAAGGACGAAAGGAGTAAGAGTAGCAGTTTGCTAACACAGGTTTCAATTGCTGGTTCAGGAACCAACTTTGATTTCTGCTGGACTGAACAGGCGCCAGCACAGACCTGATCTAGTTTGACTAAAAACATTACGCTTAACCACTGTACATGCTGGAACAATCCCAAGAGCCATCTGTCCCTTCACCCTCTCCAGGATTTGCTAGGAGAGTACATATTTTGAGTAGCAGGGACAAATATTGGAAATACGTGCTCCACTAATGTTGGACATCCTGTTTTCTGTTATTTTTTTCTGAGGGGAGAATTTTCTCATTAAATATTATGCATATACCCTCTTAAATTAGTCTCACACTTCAGCATTATGCAAAGAAGAAATCTTTTCTTTTTTGTAATGATGATGCATTTTAAAGAAAATTTCTGGGACTTCCTGCTCAGCAATCATTGTTTTTCTCAACAGCAACTGCATGAATAATTCAGAAAAAGGAAAAAAAAAAAAAAGAAAAATAGAGACTTTGCATTTTGCTAACCCTTTAACTCTTTAGCAAAAAAATCTTGATTTCTTCTATTTGAGTGAAAGCTATATAATATAATGAGAAGAAAGCAAAGTAATTTTAATCTTATTCAAAGATTTTTCAGTTTATTATTATGCTGAAATTCCAAAGAATACAGTTGAAGAGAAACAATGCTTTTTAATTCTTCTGCTTACCTTGTTTCAAGCTTTTTGCTCCTACGATGTTAGCTATAAATGCAGTGCTAGTTTGGAATAAAGAAACACGATACTGGTTAAGACTTGATTTTCCATGCTTTATTTTTCTTACTGCTTTAAAAGATAATGTATTGTACCCTAAAGGCCAAGTATTTTGTACCTTTTTGGGTAATAAGCTACTTTATACACATATTTTTACACACGGAAAAATTGGACATTTTTAATACATTGGTGTAAATATATTGCCTAACTTCAATCAAGTAGACTACTGTTTTCAATGAATCCTTTATATTTAAAATGTTTTGGTAACAAAGTAATGAGTGGCCCAGCAGTAGTGTAAAACACTATTAGGAACATGACATCATCATCATATCCAAAGTATTTTACATATCGTCTCTGAAAACTAGTTGTATTAAAGAGGTGTATCTTGGCCCGGAAATTTTGTGGAATAGACAGGTTAAGGATTATTCATTGTTTCTTTTAACAGTCAAGTACAAGCTACCTACACTACAGCTACTCAATAAGTTACAAAACCTGCATCAGCATGTCCTGTCACTCACCAAAACTAAAAAGTGCAGT
This sequence comes from Stercorarius parasiticus, assembly GCA_013396915.1. Taxonomy (NCBI): domain Eukaryota; kingdom Metazoa; phylum Chordata; class Aves; order Charadriiformes; family Stercorariidae; genus Stercorarius; species Stercorarius parasiticus. The sequence continues at coordinate 134,212 of VWZL01001621.1, forward strand.
GTTAGTACCTCATTTCCTCCCAATTTAGTAGACAATGCCAATGCCCCAAATACACCCTACAGCCCACTTTAAAGGCTCACTGAGGCATTTGGACTCTCTTTTGAAGTGTTTGGAGGACATGCGGAATAAATCATGTGCTCAAACTAATATGAGCATTTGCAAGACCTTACTAGAACTAGATTTTGTATGAGAAAACATGGAGTTTGCACATACAGAATTTCCATCACATTAATTTTTAGAAAGATAGGTTCTTAAGGTATTAGTTTATATGTTTAGAACTGCTTACTATAAAGCTTATAAGAAGGGTTTATACTGTCTTGTACTTGGTACTGGAACAAAGAGAGAAGTAACAATATTCATAAAATAAAATGTTTTCATGATAAGAACTCATAAAACAAACATTTCACTGACATCTGCTGAACAGATGATAATATAAATGGTAGGCTTGTGCTTTCCATTAGTAGGAGCGTTATGCGTTTTTATGCCTTCTGTAGAGAAAAGCAGCTTTTCATGACTTCCAAAAAGTGAGAAAGAGGAATACGCAGGCTGCAAAAAACCTGTGTTTGTTAAAAGTGTTTGGAGTTTGGAGGCCCCTGTAATTTAAACAAGAGGCAAAGCTCCTGTGCTTGCTAACATGCAGTTTACAATTTTCCTTGTTCCAGCATTAGTATTAGATGCCTTTAGGACAGGTTGGAAATGACCTGTGTTGGCTAATAGAAAAGGCAGAGCTGGACTTTGCTGCTGTAAAGGAGTAAGAGTGTTCTAGAGAAAAGATGCCTAGATAAATAAGAACAACTTATTTACACTGATGCTTTGGTTCTTCACCTGATTATGAACAGAACAGATACTGATTTCAAAATTAAATACTTCTGTCTCTGTAGCTATGGCAATATAAGTCATTCCCTTATGGGTGTAATAATGCTGAGCAATGATAAAGTCATACAAACACCTAATGAATACAAATCAAAGGTAGTAGTTAGCTAAATAATTTGTGCTGTATAGATGTATGAAACACCAATTTAAAAACTCATAGCAACAAAAGGGAATATCAGTGAGAAATAACCTAGAGCACGAAAGATTCAGTTTGACAAATTGGGCTATTTTGAAGTTCTTTTTTTTTTTCCCTCAGCAATATAAGAGATAGAACTTTCATGTCAAGAGAATAATATTTTTATTCTCAGAAAAATGAAAAATTAGAACCTATTTCTTGAGGAGGAAATTTTACACTAAAAACTACTGTTGTCTTTGGAGACATTTCCAACACAAAGCATTTCAAATTTAGCTAAAGGAGGAAAACAGAGGAGTTCAACACTGGAGAAAAGATGAAACATACCTAGGTACTTCCAACTCTTCACTATTAGTGACAAAATGGTTTTAATTGGGTTTGCCCACTCTTGTCAAATGGCATGTTGTGTGATTAAATATATTTTAGGTCATTTAGAAATGTAACTTGTTTGCATCTTTTAAGCTCTGTGTGGGGACCAGTCAAATTTAGCATCCACAGTTGCTCCTCAGCTGTGTTATAAATTACGTTTATTAAATCCCAGACAACATGAGACTATAAACTGCCTGCAATCCAAATGCGACCTTAAGCCTGTCTCATCAATGTGAATGGTGTATTTCAGATGTACTCCAACAGCTTCAGGACTTGCCTTATTGATATTAATGACCTGCAATTAGCATGAAACAGGGAAACAAGTTCACAGTGATGGAGATCTTTGTAGATCAACTTATTCTACCTCATATAACCCTGTATTAAAGATAAACATAGAAAACAACCTGATCAGAAATTGTCTCATTAGTGAGCTTTCTGACTTGGGATGTCCTTGAAACAGTCCCTTATAAGAAGCATTTTAACACCATTGTTTGCATAGCCAAACAATTTGTTTATTACAGTCTACCTATATGTGAACATAAATACGTATAGGTGGATTTTTAACACACATCCTTATTCAGTATTCACAAACTATACACGCACAAAACATATGTGTATATATACATACTTGCAAACATAGAATCATAGAATTGCCTAGGTTGGAAAGGACCTTTCAGATCATCTAGTCCAACCTAACTCTGTCAAAACCATCATTAAACCATATCAATAAGCATTACATCTACTGATCTTTTAAATACCTCCAGGGATGGCGTCTCAACCACTGCCCTGGGCAGCTTTTTCCAATACTTAATAACACTTTCGGTGTAAAAAGTTTTCCTAATATCCAGTCTAAATCTCCCCTGGCGCAACTTGAGGCCATTTCCTCTTGTCCTATCACCTGTTACCTGGGAGAAGAGACCAACCCCCACCTCTCTACAACGTGCTTTCGGGTATTGTAGGGAGCGATAAGGTCTCCCCTCAACCTCCTTTTCTCTAGGCTAAACGACCCGAGCTCTCTCAGTAGCTCCTCCTAAGACTTATTCTCCAGACCCCTCACCAGCTTCGTTGTCCTTCTCTGGACCTGCTCCAGCACTTCAGTGTCTTTTTTGTGATGAAGGGCCCAAAACTGGACACAGCAGTCAAGTTGGGGCCTCACCAGTGCTGAGTACAGGGGGATGATCATGATTAGAAAGATGTAATCTTATTGTATGCTAGTGCATTAATCCTGTCACCCTGTATGTATATGAATGTATGTACATGTATGTACTCTTCTGTTAGGAGATTAAGAAGAATATTTAAATAAACACAAGGGTACACAGAAGGATAACATTTTTTGTAAGACGAAGGCCTACAGTGAACTTCTAAAGTTCCATGAAGATCTATAATTGCGCGTATTTCTTCAGCGTTACAGAGCAATGTGTGACTGTGTGCGTATATATGATCAAAATGCATGGCATATTTAAGGGAAAATTTGTGTGTCACCTGAACCGGAGCTGGAGAGAAAATACATTACAATCAATGCCAATATTTTCATTGATTTTGCTGGTTTTGCTGCAGTCTCCAGGCCCTATTTGAAGCAGGTATGCAAATAAGAATTTAAATATAATGGAATTGAAAACTGAACTCATGAAAGAGCTAATTTGTGGGAAGGTGAAGTTCTCTGTCAGTTCTTATTTTACATCATTTCATTCTCCTATTTTGTAATTATGCTGCATCATGTAGTTATGCTATTTGTTCAAATTACCCTTAAATTGCAATCAAATATTATTACTGGCACTTAGTACATTGCATGATGTATTTAATTGCCATTGTGTCAAACATAAATGATGTTGAATAATACCATGGAATGAGTAATGTATTGAATATTTGCAGAATATTACTTTTAGAATTTGATTTGCCAGTCTTTTTTATTTTTTATTTTCTCTTCAGTTTGGAGAAGCATTTAGCGCAAATTATAAACTAATAGAATACAAAACCTGCGACTTAAAAATATAATACTTTTGACTCACAGAAAGAACACTTCATGTAAAATGAAGCTTGTTTTTCTTATAATCAAGTAGTTCAAGATTTTCAGACAAGAATTTATGGCTCTTACAACTATCAGTTCTAAATATCTGATTTTCATGAGATTTTCACAGTATATATTGCCACCACATATAGACGTTCTACTTCAGAAAGAATTGGGGAAGATGTCAGCAAAAGAAATTATACTTCCAGTCTTGATTACTTTTCATTACAGGTCTGTTCTCAGTACAATACCTTCACAAAAGTCTTCTGCTCTAAAAATATGCAAGTAGCTTTCTCAAATAATTATTTTTTAATAGTTATTTAGTTATAAACCTCTATTAGTCTGAAAAGTAAGTAAAAGTATCCTCTTTTGTCCCCCAATTAACATAATCTCTAGGTATGAAGGCAGGGTAAGATGGTGTAGTTCTACAGAAATCAGCACTTCATGGATTTGTATCAATTGAGGATTACCGACTCTGTTTTACCTGCCAGTAACAAATGATTTCCTAAATTACTTTGTTTTAGCCTGCACCTTTATCCTCTTTTGGTTTTCTTTGCTTTTACTCTTTCCCTTAGTTTTTATCCAGAACATTTTTGTTACCCTATCTTTTCAATTTATTTCAAATAGTCAGAATACCGGACTATGGTGTATTTTCTTTTTAAAATAGACTTTTTATTATCCAGCCTCCTGGTAGTAATCTGTGTATTCTGTAAGTGGAGTTTGACTGAATGCAAATTCTTCAGCTGTGTTTATTAGTTGGTAGTAGTTGGTTATGTTGTCAGTTTACCAGAAAGCATAATGTCTGCTTGCTTTCCATATAAAGATAAAATAATTGTTTGTAAAGTGTACAAATATATTTGCTATGGGTTTTCACTATAAGTTGGGTTTTCCCTAAAATTTTGGAAAAATACACACTTTCTTCATAAAATGTGTTTAAGCAAACAAACAAAAATGATGCTTAAAGAATAGAAGATTGTTCATATTTTTTAACAACATAAATCAGCCGAGTAAAATAAAAGTGAAAATGAAGGTTATAACCATGACTTACTGCTTACTGTCAGATTAGACACATCATCAGGAATAAAAAATGGTTCAATTTTCTTCCCAGACTTACTTTGCTTTTTTATTTCATAGCTAATGTTAAAGTATTCTAGGCATAATTCAATTTCATATTCCTACAATAAAAACCTTGTGAATGTTCTCTACTTGTTTGACCTCTTGATCTTATTTTTGTGTTATTTTTGTAATATTTTGCTTTCCAGTCCTTTCTGTTGCTCTTCTGTCTTTTTTACATACCCAGGTAGTCCCAGTCCAAACTAGCTGCAGCCACTCTCATTGCTGGCTTGCAAAGTGATTCCTCAGACTCAGTGATAAGGACAACATCAGCAGCATACCTGACATTACAGCATTTCTTCCTTTAATTTGAATTCCTCTATTGTAACCATCAAGATAAACAGACATTACCATTTCAGTATAAATCCTGAACAGACGCAGTGGTATAATGCAGCCCTGCTGAACTCCTTCCCAGATGTTAAACCTCTCTGCTGTTCCTTTTGTTGTTGCAACTGCTGCTTCCTGTTCACATTAAAGTTAGGGTAGTGAATGACCACATTTTGAAAATGTTAATTAACTACAGATTTGTCTAGAAATTAAGTGGCAAAGTATGTAGGATACTTCATATAATGCACTGTTGTTTCTTTGTTGCATCCATTTCCCTCTTCTTATTACCAATTAAATCTAGCATCTGACTTTTATTATTTTTGTGAGAATTTATCAAGTTTAAGTATTTCATGAAATTAAGGAATGAAGGATGTAGATTCCAACGGACCTCCCAGTTTGACCTGTTATTTCATGTCCACCTCTTCTTGTTAACCAAATCTCAGTTACCTCCCTAAATATTTTAGTAACACTAAATATTTGTGCTGTCAGAAATTGATTTTTTGAAGTGAAAGACTAACAGGGAAAAGACAAAGACTGTTGTGTGAAGATATGGTCACAGCAGTTGAGCCAGTCTCTGTGTGTACTGACCTCTTCCCTACTTGAGCAGTCCTACATGTAAAATTCCTTGAAAACATGATAAAGGGGAGAGATTCCTTCCCAACCCATATCTCACCACCAGAATACCTGGAACTTGAGAAACAAGGTACCTTAGTGAGAAATCAGGGAAGATTTCAGTATAAAATTTTTAGTATCCTCACTACAGATTTTTCTTTGTTTAAAGCCACTGTTGACCAACTGAAATCAGAAAATATGCTTGTCAGAATCACTATATTTCAGTAGTTTGTCCAGTTACACTATCTTAGAGGAAAGAGGTGAAATGTGGAAGTCCATTACCAGAATGTTCTGCTGTGCTTTGTCACAATCTCGCCTTCTATACACAACCAACATTTATTATTTTTTTTAAAGGTCATTCAAAATACCTCTAGAAGATATATCCAACCTCATTTTAGAAATGTTGAGTTGAATGAATTAATCTTGTATTTTTTTAGCATGTAATGGACCTCCATAGTTAGATACTGCTTTTAATTTTGAAACTTATCTAGAGAAGATTTCTTTAGCTTCTTTTCCAGTAATGTAATCATGTTATTTGTGCTGTTATCAGGAAGGTTTTGAAAAGCACTAAAGTACTAGATGTCCTTTTTTCATTAGTAGGTACTTTTAAGGTGAATATTGATGAGGTTTCTCTTTAATAACTCACATGAGTCAAAGTTACAAAAATGTATTATTACTGTCCTAACACGTGGATCTGTTCTGTGATCTTTTCATTATACTTTCTGAGATTATCATAAACCTGAGGAGAACTCTGAACTGGACAAAATATACACATGGATGTTTCACCATTTTAACATTAATAGGCAAGGCAGCTTCTTCATTATTCAAAATAATTGCTTTTATGTAACCAAAACTGTGTTGCTCTTTTTTTTGCCAGATAATCATAGAAAGCATTATACAGCAGTTACTTGTGCTTCAATATCTTCAGGTTAAACAAACTATGCTGTTGCACAATCTACTTTCATTCTTCACAATCCTACAAACGTAAGTTTCAAAAGTTCTTTATTTTTAACTGATTTATAAAACTATTAAATAGATTTAGATCAAAAATTAATCTTTGGTAAGTGCTGTTAGATAATGCCCAGATCGCTGACACCTAATTGTTGGCAGATTTCTAAATATAGTTGGTTGGCTCCAAATTAATTTTGTATGTTCATTACTACTTATAATACAAGCTTTTAAAATCATAATTTCATGTCAAATGTCATGAAGAAGTGCAGATATACTACAATAATAGACTCACTTATAGTTGAATAATTTATAACTCAGTCAAAAGAAAGACAAACAACCTGTTTGACAAGACCTTTTTTCCCAGAAACAATGCTTGTTGTCTTTATTATACCTTTTGGGTTTTTTTTCTTTTTTATTGGTACAGTCACTTTTCCATTATTTTGCATATGATCAGTATCAGGCTGAAGGTTTACAGTTCCCTAAGCAGAAAGGTTTTAGATATTGAAAAAAAAATTGAAACACACCAATGTTTTTTGGAATATGTTATTGAAGTCACCTTGATTGTTTTATTGCATAAACCCTTTATCTGGGAATTGAGTATAACTAATAATTTTTACAGTTTGTCTGACTGACTTCGCTTTCTATGTGTATACTATCACCCTAGCTTGTGCTTCACCAAAAGGAACTTTCAACAGGGTTTCCCCTTTATACCTCACCACTACATCGTGAAAATAAGAAATATTTGCATAGTTGTGGGGTTTTGTCATTTGGTGCAATCTTTTATTTAAATGATCAGGACTAGTACTAGCAAGAAAGTTTTCTACTTTGCAGTTTATTTTTCAGTCTCTCCTGGTGGTGCAGCTGCTAAAAAATGCTTCAGCAAACACGTCTCTGAGAATTAGTGGTATCTCCTGTTGGATAAATACATAGGGAAGTTTTTCCTGCTAGAAGAGGTATTTTCTTTCTCCAGAATACTTTAGCTAAGCCACAGAAATATCATTTAAATCATACAGGCATGTTTTAAAACACATATTTAAAAATCAATTACATTGGCTGGAGGTATGTATTTTAAATATACTTCCTGTAGCAGCAGAAAGGTGTGCAGTAGTAGCAGAAATTTTTGGGATTTGCTAAACCTTAGAATTTATTTGTGACTTTATTTATACTATAACAAATAATGCCAATTTATACTCAATGGACTCGTTATTTCTAACGACTATCCTGCAGTTTCTAGAGGTGATGTTTGCCTGATTATCACAGGAGCAGGTCTATCATTTTTGTCTGTGTTGGTTCCAAACAGTATTATGATCTCTGTGAGTATCATGGTGAAAAAATGAACTGTTGGCATAAGGAACTACTAATTTTCTGAGAGGAAAAGCATTTTTTTCAGGTTTACCTCAGGGATCTGGCCACTGTAAGGGACGTTTGTCCTTGTATCATGAATAAAATTAAGAGAAGAGTCAGATATTTTTATATCAGACATCTTGAAACTAAAAATCTTTTTATACCTGTAGGTTAATAAATTAAAAGAGAGGTAATAGCATTACCTACTACTTGTAAAGTGTGTTGGTAAAGCTTTGGGTGAAGTGAAACTAAAAGGAAAAGCTCAGTGTCTGGAAGAGACAAATGGAGAAAATACACACAAACTTCTATTTTAGTATGACAGAAGATTAATTAGAGAATTTAGACACTGATGCTTGTCAGATATGCAGCACAGAAGATAACTTACAACTAGTTCCGTTCAACTGACAACTAGTTCTGTTCAACTGACATAATTGGATTCTTTTTCTCTTTTTTTTTTTAATATACATGTAATTGTTCAACAACAGTTGTATTTTTGACATCCTTCAGTATTATACGCTCCCTAGGTTGAAATTTTATGAGTGGGAGAGTCTGTATTTAACTCTATATTTACTATTATTTTTATAGATTTTTATCTCATGCATATAGACCCAAGTGTATTTATATGCTCACAGATACATATGTATGTATTGTATTGGAAAACGGTACTTTTCTCTCTGTGCTGTTCTCATACTTGCTTAGCTTAATAAAACAGGTCATATTTAGATATATGTCAAGAAGTAGTCAATTTTTAAAAGTAAGGTGTAAAGATGCTCTACAGATGACAGCACTAATGGGACTGATATTGCAGTCTTTTTTTGTTTTGTTTTGGGTTTTTATTTGTTGTTGTTTGTTTGCTCACATAGCAGTGTGCTACTTTCTTTTGGAATCTGCAATATTTCAGCTGCAAACAAGTTTGTGACCAAAATACCATAGACCTTAGGAAGAATACATATGTACTGTTGGGCATTGTTGGTCCAACTGTTGTGCCCAACTGCCAATACTGTTGGGCACCTTTTCTAGTTAGTATCTTTCTTTACTCCTCATATGTTCCGTGAAAGAAACAGGCCATGGCTATTAAATAGATCATCAATACATATCCGGGTCTTTCGGAATCTCTCAGTGTCTATAGCAACACCAAAACAATAGGAAGGCCAAGGACCATCTCTAAGTCACTGTTAGACCACTGCATGGTGACTGCATTTCATGGTGCACTGTGGGACTCCTGGTGACTGGAACTCCACTGTCAAGGAAACACATGTTTCCAGTTTTATGCAATGTTCTTGCCAAACTAAATAAGAAAAATATGGAATTCAAATCAAATCTATTAATAGCAAGTAATTAATTACTAGCTTGACTGAAATGTAGAAACCATTCCTTAAAAGCTTTGCCACCTAATGGTTCCAAAAGGAAATGTTTGGTTAGCTTTGTGGTCTCAAAGTAGTAGTATACTATTAATCTCTAAACAAACTTCCGCATTGAAATTCCAGTTGAATGGTTAATATCGGAGCATCAAATCATTCCCAGTCTGAAGCTAGTGTTGAGACTACATCTGCAATGCTAATGAAGGCTGTCTTTCTAAGTGATTGGTAGTGAGGGTAGACAACATTTTTTTCCTCTGCAGAACTTTGCAGGAAACATTCCAGTACAATTCGTGCCAGTGACTTCAAGATAAAAAGCTGATAATTGTGACCAGAAACCAGCTTGATTCACACAGCTGCATAAATATGAACTAATTAACGCACAATGCAGAGCTTGAGATTTACGAGACTTCAAACTATCATTTCCCTTGAGAGATAATACGTCGTATATTGACTGTGCACCCTGGGACAAAGACCATACTGTCAACAAATCATTGAGGTCTGAGGGTATTTTTCCAGAAGCACAGCTTTCCTCCTGAAAATCGCAGGGGAGTTTTTATCCTGGATCAGATTAGTGGCGTGTCAAGGTCAGTAATCTCTGTAAGAAGCTACACAGTTGTGCAAGAGGCTGAGTACCCACTCTGTAAGAGAAAATCATTAGGGATTGATTGTCAATGTATTGACACCATAGGAAAATATTTCCACTTGTTACAGAACACCTTATGTCTGGAGGTTGTGTGTTCATATTTCTTAGTGTTTTATTTCTTAATTAGAGTTTATTCTTAAATTTTAGTGCTGTAATTCAGACTATTGATGCCCTAGATCTGGTTCTAGGGTAAGGACAGCCATAGTTTCACTCATACCCACAACTTACTTCACAAATAAGTAGATGTTTTACAACAGTCTGAATTAATATATTTTTCAAAGTTTTAAACTGGAAAAGATGTCAATGTGTTCTCTAGATATTTTTTGTGACAGAGTGTTTTGAATGATGGAAGTTAATCTATATTTAATCAAAAGGAATGCTCTATCCAAGTTTAAAAAAAAACCCAAAACCAAACAAGTTGGACAGTAATCAGTTTGCATTAGAACAGACAAAATAATTTTTTAAGGCAATACTTGTTTTGTTTTGTTTTGTTTTGTTTTGTTTTTTTTCCCTGAATTCTTAGGGTATTAGAAAAGTGACTTGAAAACACTTTATGACTTATGTGAAATTGTATGACCTTTGAAAGTTATTTTGAAATGAATGTGAATATGGAAGTTCAAATCACTTGAGCACCTCTCTTTATGGCTCTTATACAGAGGACTTTATTAAACATTTGGCTATCTATGAAAGGATTAAACCCACAAAACTTGACTGAAACATTTTGATTTTCTATAACAGGCTTTAGATCAGGCCCTACCTCTTTGGAACAAAATTTGCAAATTAAAAAAAAGAAATAAATAAAGAAGCCCATGATATAATAGTACGAGTTTGGTATATTTTCTTTCTAACTTTAAAAAAAAAAGTGAGGAAAAAACCCAGAACTCACTTCTTCAACAAAAAATCAGCTGTTTATAATTGGACCAGCAATAGTCTTCCAAACCCAAGTAATGTTGCAACAAATAAAACTTGAACTCCTGCGAAATAATACATATTTCATATCACACCAGTAACTGCTACTTTCTATTAGGGACTTTGCTACAGGATCAGTGACTTTCCTGTCCACTATTGAGTTTCTAAAGCCATGAGAATGGTACTAATGTGATAAAAGTCATATAGTATTAGTGACTTTCTATCATGTTGCTGAAGTGAATTTTTATTGTATTAACAAAAACAAAATTCCAATTGCCATAGCAACTAGCCAAAATGACAAAAAAGCTCTTATAAAAATCAATTGAGAATGCTACAAGGATAGTCAATTCCGTATGACTCCACTCTCTGTAACTCTAACAACAGGGTTTTTCGGGGGGTTATTTTTATTTTTTTTCTGAAGCATTCATTCATATCTTGTGTTGCAGAAGTCAGTGGCCTCTGGAATAATATCTGTACATGAATTATTGTTGCTTTTTTTTAGTCAATAAAATGTATATCTTGAAAGAGTGGTAAGCATGAGCTAGTATGTTAATGAAGAAGTCACTGCCAGTTTAAAAAATTCCAACAAAATACAAAGTTGTGTGAATGAGTCAGCTGTAAAATATTATTGGCTGTCTTTCTAAACATTTGCTCTGATTGAGCTCTTGCATGGATGGAAAACTCTTGTTTGTGGCAAGCAGAACTGCCTGACATGGGGTTTTGTTTAGGTTGTAAACAGCACATTCGTTATTTATGTGAGAAACAAAGAAGAAGTTTCCTCTGTTACCAAGTGTAACAAATACTGAAGAAAATACTCAAAGCACAAAATGTATTGTGTTCTTTGTAGCATAATTAATCAGCATCTATTAATCTGTAATTGATGTGTAACATTGCCAGTCAAGTAGGGATCACATAATCCAAAAAATGCAGCTGTCCAACAGAGGAAAGTTTTTTGCTCAAGATTTTTCTTGCTCCAGCGTGTCATCATAGTGTGCAGTAAAAGTTCCAAATTGCCCGCTTATTCTGGTCTTCTGTATGCTGAGCTTTATTTTGAAATGGAGAATAACTCATGAGGTAGGTACATTCAGTGATGGTTGTCATATCACACAGCATTCTGTTTTTATTACAAAATCTTGTTTTAATTTACCTAGATTAAGTTAATATTGACTGAGTGCACGAGTGTACATGGATCTTTGTATGTGCAAACATATGGGTGATACATGCTGTACTAATATACATTCCTCCAAACTTTGGCTTTTTAATATTCTTCCTGTTTTGGCTGAGAATCTATTTCTATCAGCTACCAGCTGGAATCCTTCTGTTATTCAGAAAGTTCCAAATTCCTGCTCATACTCACACAGAACAGCTTGGAAGTGTAAGGAAAAAACACCTCCTGGGTTGTCAGAAATGAGTTTCCAGTTAGAATAATAAGAACATTGCAAAATTTGAGAATAAGGAGTAAAGTTGTCTCTGTTTTCTCACACATTCTGATATCACAGTATTATTCTAAAAAATCTGAAGTTTGCTGTGTTGAAAAAGAAATATGCTCCATCTCATTGGACGGCATTTATTAATTAAATTTTATGAATGGAAAGGAAAAACCTGCCATAAAATTCTACATGGCTTTCCTTGGTCAGTTTTAGTGTTGTTTGCTCTTTGCTCCATTGCAAGAGTCAGCAAGAGTCCCACTTTCAGAAGCCCTTTGACTGACAGTTCCTCATTCTTTCCCATGCTGAATTTTTCCACCAAGTGAGTGTTTTCCAGTTTATTACCACTCTGTCTCTAACATATATTTTCATATATGCATGTTCCTCACTCCTCTTGCCAGAACTCTTTTATGAACTTCTTGCTATGTGTGCTCTTCTTGAGCTTTCTGTCCTTGAAACATTTTGTCAGAGTCTCACAAGTCCTGCTAGCCTAACAGCCTTTTATAGGTTGCTTTGCATTCTCCAGCAATACTGTCATGCTACATCTCCTCAGCTTGTTGTACATTGAGTGTTGGATTTCTAAAAGAAGGAGCTATGACAAGTTTCTTTGAGACATGTTCCTTTACGCTCATAAATGATACACAAAATGTTTCCATGAGAAGTTAGGAATTAATCACTGTAATGCCTCTCTGTTAAATTCTACAATATAATTTCTCAGTGTCTTCAGACAACATGAATAAATCTCATCTTATACATAACAGACATTATTTGGCAAGTCACATTTACTACAATGAAATGCAAGTATGCCAGTGTTATTATCTGATGTTATAAATATTTATCTTGAATCTGAAATTGCTGATCTCTACAGAAATAACTAGGCAGTAGGTTTTTTTCTCTAAACCAGGAAGAGTATGTAAGTTCTATCATTATTACACATATCTACGTCTTTCTCAGAAGTCTCTTTTAGAAGTAATGTCTTGTTACCAGAGGTATTAAGTAGTACAAACAAAAATTATTGACACTCAGAATACCTTTACAATGCCCACCTCCTAAACTTTCATCTTGTGAATTAATATTTTGAAAACTACTATTAAACAAATGTCTGTCTTTCCACACTGCATTTGAATAAAGATCAGAAGGTAAAAAAGGTTTGTGAAACTGAATGTGGAAACTTTTAATTAACATGTAGTGATGCAGTGGCTGACAGCCATATGTGTATAGCATAGGTAGTGATAGATCCTGCGTCAGCAAGTAAGCATAAGCCATGGATACTTTAGTATATAACAACACTATCGTTATTTTTATGAAACAAAAGTGAGTTTTAATGGGTTCAGAAATCTTCACATTCTCTGAACCTAGAAACTTAGTTTAGAATTAGTTTGGGTTGGAAAGGACCTTTAAAGGTCATTTAATCCAACCCCCTTGCAATGAGCAGGGACATCTCCAACTAGATCAGGTTTCTCAGAGCCCCATCCAATCTGACATTAAACACTTCCAGGGATGGTGATAGATGACATCTATCACCTCTCTGGGCAACTTGTTCCAGTGTTTCACCACCTTCATTGTAAACAATTTCTTCCTTATATCTAGTCTGAATCTTCTCTCTTTTACCATTACCTCTTGTCCTATCTCAACAGGCCCTGCTAAAATTTTGTCCTCATCTTTCTTATAAGCCTGCCTCCTTTCAGTACTGAAAGGCTGCAATAGGGTCTCCTCTGAACCTTCTCTTCTCCAATCTGAACAAGCCCAACTCTCTCAGCCTGTCCCCATAGGAGAGCTGGGTACTACTTATGTCTTCAGTGCACTACTTACTTGCTGATACCAAAATGTTGCTTTATTATCTTAATGACAATGTCTACTGCAAGAGAAACATGTAGGAGAGCATTATGAGCTTTAGGAGGGAATTAATGCAATCCTTAACATGTATAAGGTGTAGTGCATTTTGTCAGTGTACCTCAGTAACAATGGCACCATGAACTTGAAAGCAAATCCATAATATAAATTCTATAAAGAAACTAATCAAGAGATAAGGACATTCATATAGCAACCTACTTCCTGATCTGCAAAATTCTGTTTCTACTTCTAACAGAAAGGAAAATGCAGGAGAAAGGTGTCTGATGAAACAGGTGGTGAGCATAACACATAGTTTTCTGAATTTGTGAAAGTAGTTGCACAACAACAAACCATCATTTGATCCGTTTGTGAGTTCTTTCTTAATGTTTAGGTTTTGTATCTTATTTCTTACATTTTTTGGTAGAAACACATAATAAAACTTGCCATTAATGCATAGTGAAGACAGAACTCAATTGATGTATCAGCCTGGAGACAAATGCATAGGAATCTTGTAGGAACAGACCCAGGAACAGGCAAAATAGTCCATTTCTTGCATCAGGTGAAGCACTTTGCAAACATGACATTTTCAGGCACAAATAAAGTCATTAGTCTTTTCTCATTGCTAATATCTGCTGGTCATAGCATATAAATATACTAATAATGCCAGAGAATTCCTGCATTGGTTGTGTAATTTTTCAGTGGTTCCCTCAAGCTGAGTCATCAGTACTGGTACTTTCTGACTTTGCCTACAAATCCAAACATTTATGTTTGCCAGAGCTTGTGAGTAGGATAGGTCACGTGTATGAGATCTGATGTTTTTAAACTGATAACATACAGATACTTCCTGGAACAGGTAGCTTGTCACTAACTGCATATCTTTTTTGGGACAAAAACTCCTAAATTAAGTTGATAAAATATTTCAACAAAGATGCCAACTGTTTGCACACATTTCCTGATGCTTTTTTTCCTTACATAAAGTGAAGGGTCTGACTTGGTCCAGCAGTGGGTTATCAGATTTAATTTGTTTCCATACATTAGTCTTTTTGGCAACATACCAGCTATTTGCAGTTGTCATCTGAATTAAAAAAGTAATGAGTCATTATTTTCGGTTATGGGATTGGCTGTATCACTGCACAGCAGAGTTTTAGCATGGGCAGTACAAAAGGTCATTTGCCCTAGAGGTCTTCATGAGAAAGATGACAAATGAGAGGCAACACCAACCTGCAGCTCCTCCAGGACAGTGACAGAGACACCCAACTGAGGAGGGTGTCCTCTGCTGCCTCCCACCTTCGTTGCCTCTCACCAAGGAGGATTGCCACAGGCAACAAATAAGCTCACCATTCAGAGAAAGGGAAAACAATATATTTACAGCCAGTGGCTCCAAAAAATAACATCCTGGTTTACTGTTACAAGGTATTCCCTCTGCCACATACATGCACTTTTTATGGGAGGTGTCTTTCTAAAGGCACAGAGACATTTCCAAGTTCAACTCCTTACTCTAGTAGATGTATTTCAGTTCCCAAACTTTGCAGAAAACCTGTGTCTTTCTGGACACTGTAGGGGTAAATACCATGCTCTTTCAAGTTGCACTTCTGAAAAAAAGAAGAAAAAAAAAGGAAGAAAAGAGGAATTTTTGAAAGACAAATCCAAATAAAAAATAGAATTATAAGAATATTTATTACATTTTTTATAGCTTCCATGGTCTACTGCAGTTTTAGAAGTATAGATGGGTTTGTAATATTTGCAATAACTCCTGGTATATATTTCTCACATCTTAAAACATTCAATTTTATTATATAAATCAGCACTTGGAGATATAAATGCAAATATGTTTACAAGAAATACAGTACTTGAAGGCCACTGACAGGTCTACAGTCTGTGTTGACTGTGTAAGCTAGCAGTATAAAGTTTCCACAAATCATGCTTATAGACTATGCAAGCACAACTGTCATGTGAGCGCCTATAATGACAGAAAGGCATGAAGAACAACTATCATAATCAAATTGGTCTAACAAATGGGGAATCTTTATCCACTTTCTGTTGCCTTCATAAAAGTACCACTACCCCAAACAACATAAAATGCAAACAGTGACTAAAAGCAATAGGCACCATTACTTTTAAATCATAATTTATGCTGTAATTCATTGTTTCCAGTAAGAAGTAATTTAACATTTCATTTAGGAAGAGTGTTAGATACGATTCTAGTACTAAGCTCTCAGACCTTTATCCTTCAAAGTTATTTTGAACTTAAGGAGTTTAAACCTATGCTGAACGCAACCATTTAAATATAGGCGGATGTCTTGCTTTTGTGGTGAGTTGAGCTGTTTCTGCATTAGCTTCTGTCACTTCTGTACTGTCATCAGTACATCAGTGTAGTAAGCAGAGAATGTCTGAATATATACAGGAAGACAAGTTGCACAGTGGCTCAGAAAATGCAATTTTCCTGGGCCATATTCATGCCGTAAGTGTATACTCTTTTTATAGAACAGTTGCAATTTAATGACCTAAAGTTAACATTAAATCTAGAAGCAAACTTCATTATTAAGTTATTATTATTATATTAATAGAAAACATCTTGTTTGTGGGAACTTTTGCTTTTCAAGAGAGTTGAAGATGAGGTTTTACTTTGTCATCTTGATTTTTCTCGAGAAATGCAGGAATTCAGCCATGTTGTACTGTTAAATACTCTTGCTCAGGTTGGATACCTGAAAAGAAGGTTTTTGTGAGGGTGGATACCTAGTAACTACTGCCTGCAAACAACAAAGAGAAAATAGAAGATATTCTTTTCGGATTGTATTATATTTAAGCAATGTGATTTCATCGCACTAAAGTATGGCCTACCCAAGTATCAGTAGTCTGCACCCAGCATTCAGTCAGTGACAAATAGTTCAGCTAGGAAGTCAAGTTTAATTGGATTTTGATTTTCATTTATGCAAAAACAGTTAAATTACCTTGCTGCCAAATCAGTAACTGTCAATTGTTGATGTCACTTTCCTTGAAAAAGCCTCAAAGTAAAATTCCGTGTGTAATAGACAACATGTTAAGTAAACAGTGTTAACCACTTCACAGATCCATTATGTTAATATATTGCTCTTTCTGCCTTATCAGACAGAATGAAGTGAACTGAGAAGTTTTTCATATATTAACTGTAAATTACACTTAGCTCAGCTAATAAAATTTTATTGTCACAGAACTGTTTTCCACTTCACATGCATTTGGGAGATTGAAATGTAAATTATTGTAAACTACCTCTTTCTCGTTATAGATGTCTGAGCAAATGAAATTTACATGATTGAAAAAAAATGGAAGTATTCTCCGGGGACAAGAGCTATCACTTTTCCCACAATAATCATGGAATTTCAGGAGTAGAAAAAGATAGAGAAAAGCAGCCATTAATCTTCCTGTGGGCTGTGCAATTCCACATCTATTTATTAAAGTTTCTCAGAAATTAATATTCCTCTGATTTGTTTCCCTGTCGGTTATGGAAGCTAACCAATAAGGTGCATGTCTTTAAAGTCATAATAACAATGTTGAAAAGGTAATTAAAAAGATGGTACTGATGCTCTATATAATAGTTAATGGTTTAAAATAAATTTGCATCTGTTCTTCATTCATTTTAGTTTAGGCATGGTGCAGGTGAAGTCAGTATAAGCCTGTATCAGTGTGAGTCTTCCTTTTGAAAAGCAGTGGAGGTTGTTTTGCAGAATACCCTTTTGCAGTAGTGCCACACATATTAGTACATGTGTAGTGACTGTGTAGTAATTATGGCAGTGAACTTAATTAAAGGCTCTTGGCAAATAAAAGACTTTAAGACTATCACAAGGATGGAAAATGCATTTTACAAACAGTAAAGGAATACCCCCACTGTAATGAGCAAAGCTTTCTTAATTATAAATATCTTGTGCTATTTATACATTCACGCTAACTTGCTCCCGTCTCTGTTGACAGTGTTTGTCATGTACTCCATACTGCTCTTTTCAAATACAAAGTGATAGGTGCAATTTTTCCAGGGATACAGCTGCATTGAGGATACTGCAGAACCTCAATCTATTTCTTACCTGTAAACTAGCTAGTTTTTCTAATAATGTGTACACTCAGCTAATTGGCAACTTCTTGTTACAGTAAAGGAAAAGTCCTAGTATCTGCGGGTCTGTATGTCACACCTTCCAGTAGTTAGTTTCTGGGACCTCAAGGTGCAATCCCAAATCCTGGGAGAGGCACATAGGCAGTGCAGAACACTTGGACAACTAGGCAGCTTAAAATAACACCAAGAAGAAACAATTCACTGAGTCAAGAATTATCAGAAACTTGTTCAGGATAAAGCTAGCTACAGCAAACCAAAGACTTAAATCCTTTTCTAATGCAGCCCAGAAGCCATCTGTAAGACACTACTACTTTTTCTTTCAAAAATAGGTAGGAAATTACATCTCCTAAAAGAAAGCACCACATGGTCTGAGTTTGTTTTTTTACCCAGCTGTAAAGCTAAGAGTCTGATTCACTGATCTAATGATCCAAACAAACAGCCAGCACAGAGCAGACCTAAATCTGGAACTTGTTTATGCCTTTTATCCAAAGGAAAATTTATACAACACACAGAAATAGTACAGTAGAAAGTTATCTTCCAACGTTGAGCTACTGGAATAACTCAGAGTTTCAGTGGAAAATAATATCTGTGGGAGATACAGGAAACCCTAAAAGCTGAGCTTCTCCAGTCTTTCAGTTAAATATTGCTCAGTAAATGTAAATAAGAAATAAATGACTTACAGAGTCCTCCCAGCCCAAAAGTTTCGTGCCTCAAAAAAGTTTTTGCTGAGTCATAGTTTTGCATGTCTACAGACAGCTAAGTGTCAATTCTGTTACCTTAGCATATTGTTGGGTCTTGTAATGAAGATACTGACAACACGTTTGATATGTACAACATAATGCACAATTTTCTTATACCAAAGTAAATCCTCTCTAAGACAACACTGTAGGATCATTTCTAGCCTACTCTTTACTACTTCTGAATAAGCGGAAGGGCTATAAGACCTTCGTGATTTCCCTCAAATGTCTTCAGTACTCAAATTAATTAAAAAATTCCTTTATTACTGCATTTTTGATTTGTAGATGGCATGCAGACATTTTAAGGCAAGTGTATGAACTTTGAATTTGTTGGCTAATTATATTCACCACCTGGCATTCTTTCTGTCTCCTTTTTTGGCTGAAGGAGCCAGGAGCCAGTTCATCCACTCAGGCTGAACAAAAAAATTGAAAAATATTGTATTTCCAATGAAATGTAAAAATGAAATTTCTCTTCCTGATATATTCACTAATGAATTTCTCTTACGAATGTATAGCTTTGCCAGTTGCAAGGATATTATTGAGGAATAAGTACCTGAATGCAGAGTAGGTTACCGTATTTTCAGGGCTGAAGGCAAATACATCTTAAAAATATACTAAAATTAATTGATTTAGGACTAAACAGTTCAGATAGTTAATTAATGATCTGCTGAATGCATAATTCTTTGAAGTAAGTTTCACTGCATTCTGAAATTTGACTGTGGTCTTCCAGTTTTCATGGTAATGCTATGACTTTTCCAGTACATTGAAGGGCTTTTTATGAGTCCCCATGAAACTCCATCTTTCAATGCATGTGTATAGAGAAATCTGAAAATCTATTTTGTGTGTATGTTCTGTGCCAGAGCTTACTTTTTATTTTTAATAGATATCATTATTACAAGTACATCTTGGCTCTCTGAATCTTGTCAAAGGTACTTTGAAAGGTACTCTATGCATACAGAAGGGTACTCTATTCATACCGAGTGTTATGTGTCATGACAGTGCTCAGAAGTTGCTTAAAGGTTATGGTACAGATTTTACAAATTTATTAAAGTTTTATGGCAAAATTCATTTGTGACTTTAAAAAGTATTTTTCCTCCTTCCTTTTCTCTTCTTCTTTTCTCTAGTTTAACATTTAACATTCTATTTGAGATTATCTCCTGCACTGTACTACTATACTCTCTGAAATCTGCCCAAATTCACTTTAGGTTTTTTGAAAAATTTACAAACAGTCAAAAAATAAAACAATTTCTACTAAGAATTATATTTAGGTCCTAAAACAGCTGAAAGATGTTTTCATTACTCTCTTTGCTCAGCTGCTATTGGTCTTTCTTTGAAACAAGTTGTGATTTTGCCTCTACACCCATCTGAAATTGCTTTGTCTAGGTTCATGCTGACAGCATTCAGAGCAAGACAACGTTTATGCCTTTAAAGACATTTGAGGATTCTTCCTTACCATGGTGAAATATGAACACGAGATCTATCTTTACCCAACTATTGTAGACTTTGGGTTCTGTGTTGAAACATTAATAGCTGCTAAATGCTGAGAGCGAGTAAGGATTACATACATTGCTTAATGTTTTCATGTCAGGTTGCTGGAAAGGACAGTATTTGTCAGAGAAGTCTGGAAAACACAGGCATGGTGCAAATGTGGCCCGTAGTTCTCCTTCATCTTTCCATTATCAGAACGTGTAGCTTGTGATTAAACACTAGAAAGAACTAGAGAAGAAAGAAGTACGAATAAGATGAGTCTTCTTTGCCTGTGAGAAATAACACAGGAGCCCAAACCTGTAGCAGATTTTGTGGTATCACTACATACAAGATAAAAGAAGTTTTACTTAGGTCATGCCTTTACCTGAACGCTTTAGCAAAAAATAAATATCATTGAACACTGAGGGGAAAAAATAAAAAGGAGAGAACCTCTATGGCCTTGTTGGCATAAGGCTGGTTTTAGTAGACTGAAAAAGCAGATTGAGAACATAAGCTAGAGGTGCTTGCAAAGTAAGGAAGAGAGATTTTCACATATTGGCATCACACAGAACCCAGTCCCAGACCTGGACCTTTCTGGGAGAGGCCACTAACAAACAGTGTAAAAAGACGTCCCTCTCTGGAAAGATCTTAAAATCTTTGCGCGATCAGTGGTCAAGGCACTAAGACTGTAGGAGACTCCCCATACACCCTCTTTTTTCCCAGACTTTTGTCATTACCACTCTTTCTCAATGTAACTCAATACCTTGTAAAGGTTCCAAGTGGCCTCTGACAGGCATAAGTGGAACATTAGTAGTGTGTATACCTTGCTGTTGGCTCACTGCCAAAGTCTACATCTGATTTTGTAAGACGTTGAATTTGTATGCTTGAATTTCCACCATACCACACTTTGTAAAATCACCTGCCCTTTGCAAAATGAACCCAGCAGACATTAAATGCTTCCAAAGCAAACTGATAACATATTTGCCACACAATTAATTTATTTCATACCACTTTAATTGGTATAAATATGAGGCCAAAAATAACAAGCCACCAGGCTTTATGCTTTCACATTGGGCAGCTCGCACATAAAGGTATATAGGGTGGGATGAATGCTTGTTCTGTGTGAGTTAGAAGCTCATTAAAGCCTTGAGCCTACTTACCATCGGAACCTTTTCAAATGCTGTTTGATCCTAAAGATGAATAACATTGCACGGGAGTATAATAAGACAATTCCCAACCCACCACCCGCCCCCACCAACAAATCCTGTGACCATAATCACAGAAATCATTTGTATAGCATGAATAAAGTAGAAATTGGACATCTTTGGCACACATCAAATAAAGCACTCAACGATTCACTTCAGAAAATATTTAAATGAAAATCTATTCTAAGCTTTGTCTCAGAGGAACTAGTGGCAACTTGAAGAGATGCAATAAGACATAATACCCTTGTTTCTTTTAGGACAATTTGTACTTTTAACTTCTGAGAGCTTTCTTGAGATATGGTTAATGAATTATATCTTTCTTTCAGAGGCTGGTGAATGTGGATGTTGAAGGAATAGTGTCTTATTATTTGCATGAATATTTTTCTGAAAGTAGGAATTCTGCTCTTGTGATGGTCCATAACCATTTAGGTTTCTCAAAGTTCTAAGTGAATTAGGATCTTCTTCATTGCGAATTTAAAAAAAAAATTATTAGATTTATTACATAATCACCCCTTTGTTATTGTTATAGAGATTCCAGTGCTCTTGCTTTTAAAGCACTTATTCTATTGGATTTTCACTAAGTCCTCTTCAAGACAGGTCCGGTACAGTTCGTTTTAGCAGTCTTGTGGGCATTGGATCCAGTCTTGTTGAAGAAATGATGCTGGTGACCACTGCAACTTTACAGAAACCTCAGGATCAAGCCTATGGAACAAAATATATCTAATATTTCCAATAGCAGTTTTTTTCCACATTCTAAAAATAGAAGAAAATGTTGCTCAGAAAATGTTGTAAGGTAATGTTTGCTTGTTTTCTATCTGTTTTTTATCTCTGTAATTATCTCTATAATTATGACTTCTACACATGTATCTAGAAGTTCATTATTGCTTTATAATACACTGTTTATCAAAAAGATTTTAACCATCTGTCCACAAAACATAATTTTCTTAAAAAGAGATTTTATAAAAAGAATGCATTAAAAGTTCTGTACACATATAAGTGGACTGGCCTTGGGACTGACTTGCTAGCTACCTGCTGATACCTTTATGTAGTCTGGCATTGAAACTCATACTTCCATGGGAGAGGGCTTGCAATTTAGGACTTCAATTTGCAGAACTAGTTGTATACTTTTTTGGCTTCTAATACTCAAGTTATAATACCTGTTCAATACTTTTGCTACGCATGTGGTGTTTTGGTGCAAAAAGTTCTTGATAAGTAAATAATCTGTGTTTTACAAGACACAATGTATAGTTCCTAAGAGAATAACACAGACTATTTTATAATTATTTTCATCCTCTTTGACCTCTTGTTTATACCTTGTCTGCTTCCAGATTTCTCATTTTATTGTTCAGTGTCATGAGAGAGATGTTACTATGTTAACAGACCGCAGCTACACATTTCTTCAGTGTGTAACAGCTGTTGCAGGGTTTGCAGTACGTGGTATACATCTACTGAAGAACAATTCAGCATCCCTTTGGTCTTTCCTCCTCCAGGCAAGCATCACACAGAGAAGTGAATAAAGTAGATGTCTGATCTCAGAGCTTTGCAATCACATGCAGAACAATATGTCACTTAGGACATGAACACAAGGAAAAAGTTATAGCTGGGGGCTGGCAAGACATCTGGAACTGACTTTTTACAACTTCATTGCAAGAGAAAATTCTGGAGAAGAGGACAATGTCTCTTTTTCTCCACTTTTTCTCCTAACCTTCTAGCCTTTCCTCTGGCATTAATACTTACTCTGTGTCAGCAGTACCCCTTGGGAAGTTTCCTTTGCAGTCACATTAAAAACAAGCAAAACGCCCTGTCACTCTCAATTTTAGGTTATCTACCAATTTATCTAGTGGCATTATTTCTTACAGAGGACTATGTCACTACAAGATAATCTGTTTCAAGGAAAGTGCAAAAGAAGACTTTCCCACTCTCTTTGCCAACAGAATATTAAGGCATTAGTGGTGATGAGCGGTTTGGCTAGGGACGAGAAATGACCCCACAAATCCTCCCTGCCTCCTATTTTGATGTCCAGCTGCTGTTGTGAAACAGACTCCTTTAAGCAGGCAGTAGAATTGATGTAGGATATGTTTTTTTGACTTGTGGAGACCCTCCAGTGTGTCAGGCTTACTGGTGAATATCTGTGATGTCTACATGACATAGGATCCAGTGTTACTGAGGTTGCGATTGAGCTTGCTCCTTGGTCCTTGGCTCATTCATGGACCCCAGCTGAATTGTACACAAACCAGCAATTGCTATGTGAAGTGTTTGAAAGAGGAACATATATTTTCTAGGAAATGTTCACAGTTCCTGGCAATATTTTGTACAGCTGTGGTATACACAGCTACATGAGATAAAAATGCAGGTGTATGAAAATTATATCAAAGCTATGGAAAGAAACTTAAAGTGATTTTTTTTTTTGGTTTGGGGTGGCTTAAAATAATAAGCTGAAAGAAATATTTTGCTTTTTCTTTTCAGGACTTGTAAGGTTCCTCTGAGTACATTTTAGTGAAACGCCATCAGAAAACAAGTCCTATAAAAACTTTAATTCAGTTTTGCAGGTTCATTATTTTCTCAGGTCTTGGACAACCATTAATATATTTGGAAGTTCACATAGCCTGAAGTAAAAGATTAGGTTACTACTTTTGCTCTAATGTTTCTTTAAGGCTATGTTCAAAAAGTGGGACCTGCTTCCTGGTTCCCACAAATAAACTGATGTTTTCTATACATGGTGGCTCCTTATGCTGAGAGCACATCTAGCAGCAGGTAGCACCAGGGCAGGCAGCAGGTAAAGGCAGTCTGCAGTACCAGGCAAGGGGGTTATGCTGGGGAGCAGGGATAACAACTCACACTCCCAAGAGTGAGGTCCTGCCCTCACATATTGACTACCTGAACTATACGGGGGGACAGCAACTAAATAAATTAAGCTCTTTTATCAGTAGCTCTATCCTGCATGTAGCAGAGGAAGGGTTAGGACAGAATGAATATTCCTGTTTAACACGATAAATCTGGTCATTTTAATGAACTCTTCTACAGAGATAAACTAAGATATGAGATAACTCCTGTTTGTTCATTATGCTAATCAAAAAAGAACACCTCTGGCCTTGTGGAAACAAAACTGATTAAAGCAAATGCAGTAAGTCAACTTGGAGTTGTGAAGTACAAATCGTTCAGAGCACACAATAGACATTAAGTCAAAACTGAACAGTGTTTTTAGAGAAAAGTGAATTTGGCTTTGGGCTTGCTTGTGACTTTTCCTGACTCTTATGTATTAAATACATATGGGATATGGAAATTCAAGAAGTGGGAATTCACTGAACAAGCACAAAAAAATCTCTGTTTAATTAAAGTAAGCACAGTAGAAAACCTTGTTCCACAAGAAGAATATTTTAACTGGTTTAATCTTTTTGCAGGTATTTGTTCCAGTTCAAGTAGTATGAACATTATTCCACTTTGGATGTGAATGGAGAAAATGTTAAGTTTCACTTAAGTCATCTGAGTAAGACAAACTTTTAGGAAACCAATTTTTCTTCTCTCAGAGTTTTGTCCATTCCATGGCATTCTTGGGAATTTCTGGGAATTTCTTTTTTGTTTATTCAACTTGTACATTACTTCTGAAGAAGCATGTTTATTTGTGAAAGAAAATTAAAGAAGATTCTAATGGACTTTTGATAAGAAATTTCAAATATGTTTAAGAAAGAAGTGGTGGATGCTGAACAACTTTTATTTTTGAAGGTTAATAAATTTGAAGGTTGTCTACAATTGGAATTGCTTCACAACACCTGTGAGTTTGCATTCTACACTGATATATACTTCTCAAATACTGGATTTTTATTAGATGAACTATAGTGCATCTGCACTGAAATATACATATACACATGTGTGTATTAGTGTTGTTAAGATAAAGAACGGCTTTTGTCATTTTATGACCTACGATAAAACTACAGAAAGATATGATTCACCACGAAGTGGCAGACTTTTCTTACTCAAGAGAATATAGACCTGTGCATTGAACAACGAAACTGTGGCTGTAATTGTAACTATATCAATATTAGCTGTCATACAGTGACTTTAGTCACCATCAGGCAGTGTTGGAATGAGTCCATTTAGGACAGAGCTTAGCAGAAGAAAATAACATCACTTTTTATATCCCAGTCTGGCTGTGGACCTGAGTAAAGAAATCGCACTGATTTTGTCAGCATTGCCAGCAGTATTCGAATTTGGTGACTATATAGTTTTGTTGATCTTCCTGTAGTGCCTTGCAGGTATAGAGTAAGTTTTCTTCCTTTCTGAAATTCTTAAGACTGTCAGTTAAGTCAATTAAGTTCCCAGAGCAACAATTTGTAGAATGCATCATTTCGGTGTGTAATTCTTCTATCCATTCCTAGAATATATGGATATAAAAAAAAATTATAAAAATCTGATACTGTCTGTGATCTTTAACCAGAATTTAGCAAAATTCAGTATAAGCAGACACCTAGTCTTGCAATGAGACCATAATTCTCAGTACTAAGCTATATTTCAGTTGAAAACAGAAGCATCAACATTAATAGCACTGTATATGTATGTCTGCCATATGTACCTCCACTTTCAAAATGCCAGTTATACGAACAGTTCTCAGGCATATTACACAGCCGAGTATAATTTTTTTCAATTATTTATTCCTTAACTTTGAGATTTGATAGGCGGTTCTATCTTTTTTTCAGAAAACAAAAAATACAGTTTCAGATAGGCAGTAACTGAATGTTTGATTACCTTTGCTGATGATCACATCTGTAGTTCCAGTGTAGTAAAATGATTGGAAAAACAGAAGTTTCATTTTGACTCTGTATGTAGAAATCTCACAGAAGAAAAACAAGTTGTTCCATCAATACATTAGGTTGGCATGGAGGGAGAGCCTCAAAAGTTCTTTTCTTCAAGATAATAGATAAGGATCGATATAATAGACTGATCAGTTAATGCAGAAGAAATGAGAAGTCACATTTCTTAAGACCTTATTCTTTGTATGGCACATAATACTTCTATTTACTTTTTACATTTCCTTAAAATAGTTTTAAAATAGTGATGTCTTCAGCTTCCCTTGTTTCAGCAACAGATAAGCAAGAGGGAGCTATTCAAAGGATGATTATTCTAAGTCAAATTTAATGACTGATGGTAAAACTGTTTCCATATTTTCGTTGCTCCAGCAATGCTGTTTTGACTTGTGGACATTTGCCTTGTGGACATGACTTGTGGACAAAAATGAGTAGCTAGCATCTCCTGATACACAGAATTGATAATAAGTCAAAACATTCAAGAGCATTTCTGACAACATGTGGAAAACAGAAGCTCAATATATTTAGCCCTGCTGGAAAGTGAAGGTTGATTAGATATGTACATAAATCCCAGAAACAGTTTTGAGAATAATAGGTTTTGGACTCTTTGATCTTTGTGATGTAAGCAACATTTGAAAAGGGCAGCAAGTTGATGAAGACAGAAAAATCCTCCCAATACTGCTCAAGATAAAGAAGTGTCATACACTTTATCAGCTTTTCCTGTGAAAGATACTGGAAAAGCCTTAGAGGCCAATGAGACAGCTTTCTGTTTGTTTGTTTGTTTGTTTTGATTTGTTTTGATTCTTCCCCTACCAATTACAAACAATTATAAAATACTTCTAAAATACAGCACTTCCCATGAAATTTTAATATCAGGTCCAGAGAGCAGTCCAGAATTTTCTTGCAGAAATTCTGCATTTTAAAATACCATGTACTGCCCCTCTTCCAAAAATGTGGGTTAATGATTAATTCCACATTGGAAAAATGGGATATAAAAAAGGAGGCAACATATTATATATAGTATTTACCAAAAAGAAGCAGTAGGAGGGCAGGCTTTAATCTATAAAGTCATATAATTACTTCTGGAAGGACCTTTGGTTGCCTTGTCATGGGTACACAGGGACCTGTACAGAGAGAGGTGCCATATTTGGAGTTATAAACAGGTTTTAGTGCTTTTCATTTCTCAAATTTCTGAAACAAAGGCAATCTGTTATTTTGAGGGAAAGACAAGTCTCTTTTTAGTCAATAAGATGCAGAACATTTCCTTGCAATTACCAATAAAATTCTCAGTAACGACCATTATTTTCATACCTCATTTTTTCTTTAGTGCTGTTTCTTGGTAGCACAATGGATCTTGGATGGAATATATATTTATAGAAAAAAAAGTCATACTGAGTTCTCATGAAAAATGAAAGACCAGCATCACTTTGAATAAGACATTTTATATAACCAAACCCAGTAAAACTTTGTTGCATCCTGGAATGTCAATATACCTGATTTTCTGATTTTGATTAAAAAAAAAAAGATTCTAGATTTATTGTAAACAAAAGTTTTTAAACAGCATATGGTTTGTGACAGGTAATTATCATTGCTATTTTTCTGCATTGTTTTCCGGTAGATCTGTGAAAAATATAATAAACATTGAATTTGGTATAAAAGATTAGTATCTTGGGGAGTTAAAACAATAAAGATTTGCAAATAATTTGGGCAAAATAAAAATCGGACCATTGGAAACACTGAGATACGTAATTTGAATGTTTTTAAACAGAAATTTTCCATTTTGGAAGTGTTGAGGTATTTTCTCTTGAGATTTTAAAACAACACTTTTAGGTTTACACCTCTTCATTACACTTCATTACATATAAAAGCAACATAAGTCAAAGGAAATAGTGTTAAAAACATGGAATGCCACATGAATTAAAAGAAACACATTAGGATGATTGGAAACTATATATATTTCCAGATATTGGAAAGATTCAGTTTTCGTTCATTCTGAGTCCAGTTCTTCCTTGTTCCTTATGTTTGAATATGAAAATCTTGTCTAGTTTGGAGTCCTAATCAAGGAGAAAGAGAGACAATTTTC
The DNA here is from genome assembly GCA_013396915.1 of Stercorarius parasiticus. Lineage (NCBI taxonomy): Eukaryota > Metazoa > Chordata > Aves > Charadriiformes > Stercorariidae > Stercorarius > Stercorarius parasiticus. The sequence goes on from VWZL01001621.1 coordinate 162,493, forward strand.
ATGCATTGCACTGCAGAAACTAAAAAGAAAAGCAATGCCACTGACCATGCAAAAGGTAAAAAGTAAAGGGAGCAATCAGAGTAAAGAACTGAATGCATGATTAGAGATTTATTTTATTAGAATATGAATAATGTTTAAGTTGTAATTCATAAGGAGCTCTCATGAAAAGAACTGGAAAAACTTTGTGCAATAATATCCTAAGAGGATTCAGAAACATCTGTAATAGAAGATGGAGAGAAGGTGACCTGTTAGTATCTCTTGGTAATCTGTTACTAATCAAAAGCTTCAGTTGGGGGGGGGGCGGGGGGGAAGTGGTGTCATTTTGTATGGCAGGAAGGGAGATGCCAGCACCATGCAGAAAGAGCTGCAGCTGGAGCCCTCATCAGAAAGTGTTTTGAGCAGGTGGCAACAGAGCGCTAGTTTAGGGAGTCCGTAAAGTCCCTGAAGAACACATGCGCATTCTGTGGACAAACCAGAGCTGGTTACAAATGGCCAGTGCAGAGGACAAGCAAACAGTGCCAGCAAAAGGAGGAAAATAACTGTCTTGAAACAATGGGCTGAGAATGAAGCACAGAGACAAAGCCTTGGACTGGTCAAGCAAGTTATTAGTTGCACAGCAACAAATAGCAGAACAGCAGCCTGAACTCACAGAAAGACTACCTGGGAAAGGCGCATACAGCAAGTACTGAACAAAAATAACAACCCAGAAAAAAGTAAAGAAGCAATTTTTCCTTTACCTTTTTGAAACTGTAAGATAGTAGTATTTCCCTCATGTGATGGTCATGAAGGCAGTGACAGAGAAGTGCAAAAAAATCCAGAAGAAAGAAAAGAAAAGGAAATTTTCCCTGACAATGAATATGTTTAATAAAAAGCAATGCTGTGGCTTGGAGTTTCTTTGGGTCTAACTTGGAAAGATACTGAGTCACCACATGAAAAAATCCTCCAGTGTGTGGAATTTGCACTCTGCTCCCAATTAGTGGTACGGCATCCAGCTGAGAGCCACGGACTCCTTGCCACAGTTATTTGGCTTGTTGAATTCAGGGGCATAGACAAGTATGCACTGATGGAAGATTCGAGACTTTTTTTGTTTTGTTCTCGGGTTTTTGAGGGTTTTGGGGAAGCAGGGTTGGTTTGGGTTGGTTTTGGCTGAAGTTTTCAAACAAGCATAGGGAAGAAGGAATCCAATCTCATTGAGTTTCTCCATAAATTTACTGAAAGCCTTTATACTTGAAAAAATTGCAAACAGAGACTGTCAGATATTACGTTGAAGTTTAACAAGGTTTGCTGCTCACGGATCTAGGTCCACAGGTTGGACCTTGGTACATTTTTTTTTACTTGTCACTATATATTGAGATTACTCAGGATTTCACCTTTCACTTTTTTTGTAAAACAAATATATGCCAAGCCCTTATCACTGTGAAATGAAACATTGTGATATGAAATTAATGCGAACTGAATGTAAACTCAGGCAGAAATTTGCAGACAGATTTATTCATTAAGGTGTGAACTGACTCACTGTTCTTTGGAGTGTCAGTTGTGAAGCTGGATGATGATTTTTTGAATGTCCCATTCCACTCCTTGGAGACATTGAAGGGATAAAAATATAGAGGAAAGAACAGAACAGCACACATAAAAACAATAGAAGTAGTCAGAAAAAACAATAGAGTAAGGAGAAAGAAACAGAAACGGAGTTGTACCTGGACCTAAGAAAGAAACTTTTCCATGGTGCATGTAAGGACAATTATTAAAGTTAAGATAATATTAAGGTTATTTATTATATAAGGTATTCATTTTCTTTCCAATATAGGATCCTCAATATTCCACTGACTATACCAAAAGGCTGTGTTTGTCTGTCTTTTAGACTTCATAAAGATAACAGTTTCTAAAGGGAATGAAAATTATATCTATTTTTACTGCAACTCAAACTTGGATTTTCAGTCAGAAATTCAGATGTAGAAAGTGGTGCTACTCTAATCCCTCTTGCCAAAAGATTTTGGCTATGTATAATGGTAAGAACAGACCTGCAGGAAGTGATCTGGTGGTGCTAGTTGACGGCAGGCTCAGTAGGAGTCAGCAGTGTGCCCTGGCAGCCAAGAGGGCAAACCACATCCTGGGGTGCATCAAACACAACATGGCCAGCCAGTCTGAGCTCTCCTCTCCTCTCCTCTCCCCCTCTCTTTAATTTTAAGCAATTTATTTTTAGGTTTGTTTAAAGAATAAATGTACTAAGGTCAATGTATTATTTGAGGATATGAAAAATTATTTATTTTAGTATCTATTTTAAAATATATGCATTGAGATATATGAATTCTTATGCAGCTATTTTAGATCCAAATCCTGCACTATAAAGGAAACTTTTGTGGAATAAGATTTTTTGACTGTTTTATTGGAGAGATTTAGAGATCCACTGTACAGAAATAACATTTTCAAAACACCTATTTAAAGCTCTGTTCCTGATGCTGAAAATGTCCATTAATAATATTTTCAATTAATATTACACAGCTTTTACTTAAGCTGTTTAGTTAGGCAAGCTCCTAGTCTCCACTCATAAGGCAAGAAGTATGTTTCCCAATCTTGATTCAGAAATAAAAGAAATTGGCCCGTCTGTGAGTAATACCTGCTCGCAATGAAGCTTGATATGAAATGGTGGTGTGTGTACGCCCACATACACAGGAACAAAAGCTTTTAAAACCGCACAGACTTACAGACCTCTTGCTAATCTTTCATTGTTTGATTTGCTGTGGTGCATATGAGAACCTCCAAAATGCCAAATACTGCTAATTCAGTCTGGCCATAGCATGAGGTATTTTGCTTCGCTCACATGACAAGATATTACTGCAATACAGTGAGATGACCAGCCTCATGCTAGAATAGCTTAGGAGGTATCTGAGCAACTTTAACAAAAAGTAGAAACAACTCAACGTCATTTTCACTAAAATACCTTGGATTCACTGCCTCAACTGGAAGCTGGTGGTTCATAATATGTATCAGATATGGTCATTATGACCATCACTTAATGTCGGTGAGTTCCTGAAAAATTCACATGGAGCTTAAATATACCTTAGAGGTCTTTACAATTTGAAAAAAAGGTTTGTCTTAAAATAAGGCTTGATTAAGGATTGAAACTACATTTTGTTAATCTTCTGCAAAGACATGCCCTACTTTTTGAGTGATATATCTGAAAACAAAAGGAGAGCCTCAGGACATATGCATTTTTTCTCATTTGTCTAATTATCTGCTGAGAAAATAATGTGCATATATGCTTGTATTTGCTGACTGACTATTGTCAAAATTATAACTGAAATAATAAAACACACTGGAATACAAGAAAGTAGTTAGCAAAATAATGCAAATCAGGTTCTATCTCCTGTTATTTTTAAAGGACATACAATAAACCAGTTTTCTGATATATACCTACCTACTAACATCAACAGTGCTACTTTGACGAATCAATAGAAAGAACACCCCACAATTATTTGAGTAATTTACATTTTCCTAAGAAATCCGATTGTTTTCTCTTGCCTGATTGCTTTCACAAACAAAAGAAGAGAAAGAAGTGACTGATATAGGGGATTCTCCTTTAAAACCCCATTGCAGATCTCGTGATAGCTAGAATGAACTGCAATCAGACTGAAATTCTTAATGTTCTAAAACAATTTACTCTCTTTCTCTGTGAGAATTGCACTGCAGGACAGACGAATTGCTGAGAATCTTGAAGTACCACCTATTGAAAGAGCCACAAAATGGTGGCTACTTCTGAAAATTAGCTTGATTTACTTATAAATTAAAGGTCTGTTAAACAGGTGTATGACCACTCTGAAGCTGAAGATCTTTGTGGTGCCTCTGTTCTTTGCCTTTCTTTAACATGATGTAGGTTAAGAGAAGTTTTTACTTTTCAAGAACTAATTGAAGAGTACAGAATTTGCAAATGAAAATAAATCCAACATATGATAAGGAGGAGGAGTGAATATTTTGAGGTATTTAAGGTGTTCACTTACAAATCATTTAGCTTTGAAGTAGTTTGAATGACTGTATCAACAGTTTTAACTGGCTTTAGTAATGATGAATACCTGGAAAATTGTCTCAGATAAGAAAGTACAGTGTGAAAGATGCAAAAACTCTCCAGAGCACAAACAAGGCTCTACTATTCAGGGTCTTGAACAAAGCACCCATATGAGTTGGTATGATATCTAGCACAGGCAAACAGTGGTCCTTGAGGTGATGTGTGAGCACACAAAATAGAAATCCATATCAAGTTATAACAGCACTAGCCAGTTCCACTGTTTTTAATTATATTGATCTCATTACTATTATCCAATACACATTAAATCCGTATTATTAGTTTCACAGTTAGACCAGAAAGAAGATACGTTTCCAGATTTAATTCAGAATTAAAGCTCCTCTGCAATGTGCACTTGCACAATTCACACAATTTAATTTCTACATTTTACATTGTTATCTATTTGTACAAATCATGAAACAGTCAATATAAGAGCCTCCCACCACTCCATCCGGTATATTGGGTGAGCGTTTTTGTCAGTATAGAAGATCCCAAGGGAATATTCATTGCAAGTAATATTATCAGAAAACTGAAGAATTAATCTCTTATTGAGTGATTTTTCCCAATATTTTCTCTTGCGAGTGTGGTCTCTGAGGTAATATTCAAACTGAATTCTGAAGCCAGGTGCCTGTGTACCTCTATGCAAACCTCAAACACATTTAGTATGAAGAATGAAATTCTTCAGATGTATGTTGCAGATTGTAATATGTTTCCTATGGAATTTAAATATATATATATATATATATATATAAATATTTTAGGTGGCATTATATTAAAAATCCGTCTCTTGTGGATAATTGCCCATCCATTCCACTTTCATTGAAAGCATGGGCTTGTTAAGATAATTGCATGATTACGTGAATTTGGAAGATAATAAAGCAGAAGTGAATGTACAACCAATCACATCTGCTCTGATTGTGTATATGTAGCCAATCAGAGATGTAATTAGGAACACAGAAAATGAGGAAGACTTTGTATAAGACAAAATTAAAGTATGTGTTCTTTGTTTCTTTTTTTTTTTAACAGAAAATTATTGGCACCAAATAAATGAGTCAGAAAGCAGTTATGCAAATACAGTACTGACTAATTTCTACATTATCTGTTTCATTAAAAACAAAAGACAAAAACAATTCACCATTCTATTTAACAATACTATGCATTGATAAATTAACCCAAGAAGATAAAGAAACCTGGGAAGAAATATCAGAAATTTGGGAATGCTCTGGGAATACAAATTATTTCTGCTTTTACTGAACTCTAACTTGTGTACCGGTACTCAAAAGGTTGCATGCGTGTCAGACATTGCGTCCCACTAATACTTAATTAAAATGTGCAGTGTCTGGTTTTGTTGATGTAAATAAATGTTTTAATCACCTTCAAAGACAGGGTATTTACAGAAAATTATAAATTCTTCTAGGTATTTCCTTTACTCCATTGCAGCTGATAAAGTAGATTCAACTCTTTGCTCTTTCTTTCCTTTATGTTTCCTTCATAAGAACTCTTTCTTTCAAAATACTTTGAGGAGGGAGGGTGAGTATAAACTAAGTGCATACACCAGTAGTGTGCACAGATTGATGGTCAGAATCTAGTTAATCCTTGAACTATAGCTTTTATTTAGCCTAGTCATTATCATCTAAACAATTTCCTTTGGACTCTCTGGAGCAACGATTTGATGGAACAATTAATAGTATCATTGCAGATCATCTAGTAGAAGGAATTCTGTGGGTAAATAGCACAGAGAAAAACAGAGAAATGTTTGTGGTACATACTGGCAAACTGGGTTAGAAGTTGGTGTTAATGGAAGAGCAGAGGTGACAAGGATGATATTCTTCATGCTACAAGAGCATAAAACATAAAAAAACCTGAAGTACAAGATCACAAAGTTTTAATTTGCTGCACTTGACAAGATGGTGGAGGAAACCAAAGATATTATGCAATCAAGTAGATGGAATGGGCAAAGTACATGAGCTTGACAACTGTTAATTAAACAGGTGTGTCATTAAAAAAGGAAGGATCTTACGTGAGTTTTACTGGGATGGTTGGTGAGCTTAAATAAATTTTGCTCAGTGTAAATTGTAAAAGAAAATGCAAGCAGTTTTGGATGTATAATTTTAGAATGCACATCAATTCCATTATCATACATAAGATGTCACAGACTAAATTGGGGATATTTAAAACTGGTTTTATGCATTACAATTTATGTATTTAGTATCATATGACTCACATAGTTATTTCAGAACATATGTTCCTTTATTACAAATCAGTATTCTCCCCTCTCAACGGCTCAAATGCAAATCATGTCTATACTGCCAGGACCATTTAATATACAGAATAAGCATAGTTTAAATATTTGTGCAATTGAAATTTACATATTTGAAAGATTATGGCAATATTAATTTATAATTAGTTTGCTTTTTTTGGTGTTCTGTAAGTTTTTCTTCTTCTTGCTGTCATATGTCAGGGAGTTACATTCTCTGAAGTCAATGGACCTGATCCTAAGCTAATGGTGTAATTCTCATTTAACCAGTGGAATCTGGTTAGAGTCAAATGGGAGCATAATGCAAATTTCTGACAGCAGAATGTGGGCTTTAATTATCTCAAGAATGTTAAGTTTTAGCTCATGTAACCCCCCCAGCCCACTCCCTGGGGTGTGCTTTAGTGCACTTAGAAGCATTATGTCACCTTCTTCTAATTCAGGAGCAGTTCTCCTAATTCAGGAGTAAAGTTTTTAGCAACTGTTCAGATTGTTCCCCGAAAAGGAGACATTAACTCTTGCAGGCTGATGTAGCTTTTGACCTCAGGCATGAGTGCTAAGAGGAACAGTAAGCGGGATTTAGAGAAAAAAAACTGGAGCAGCAGAACTTCAAGGGAGGTCCTTGTAATTACTGACCAGATGGCCATCTCCAGCCAGAGATTTTTCACCAGAGAGACACCATTCATGGCTATTTGTTCATGCCTAGGCATCCTCCCAGTGCAGTCTTCTCTGCTGGCAGGGACAAGCAGGAAGGAAGCAGGCCAGAAAAGTAGCTTCTGGGTTCTGGGAAAAGTGAGATTTTTCTTCCCACTAGTAACTAACAGAAGTTAATACCTGTCTTTCAGAAGATAGTTCCTATGTGAGGATTCATGGATGAGATGAGACAACTAAAAGACATACGGCTGGAGCAAGCGTCTAGTTTACTCTCCCATTAATATCACATGAGAAGGTGCCTACTGATCCATAGAAATGTCTGGGAATTTTCTCCTTTTCTGTGGAGGAGTAGAGCCCTGGGTCAGGGGCTACTCTAATTTTTCTCTGACGTTCTTCCTGTGCAGTTGAGAGCTTGCTGGAGGCACACCTTTTACTAGCTGATAAGGACATTTCAGCTTGGGGTGGCTGCTGACAGGATGTGTAAATCTTATCCTGTGTAGTGAAGCTGAATGTAAGAGTTCCCACCAAAGGATGGGTGTGCATTTTTCACTGTTTTCGTCTCACACAGTTTAACAGAAGTCTCACATATGATGCTCATGCTTCCAGCATTTGGAGGGACTCGTTTACATCTAGCATTGATAGGGGACGCTGGTGGTGATGTTAGTTGGCCACTCAGTGGCTGGGTGTTGTGGCGAGTATGGCCTCAAACTGGTGAGCGGGCCACTGAATAAATTTGCAGTCTCTGGCAGACATCTGTGAATGTGCTGAAGAAGTCCTCAGGGTAGAAATGCTGGGATTAGTTCACTTGGAATCACTCTTTAAATAAAATCAGCACATATGAGAAAGAGGAGGTTATTCTGCTTTCCTTGTAATTGGTATGGGCTCAGGGCTGGAATGCTTGCAGTGTACGAAGTGATAGAAAAGCTGTTTGTCTTCAAGGGAAGATAACCACAGTCCATAATGCAGCATTATTAAATAGTTATTAGATATATTTTAGCCTTAACCATAGGAATAATCTCTTCAGTTTATAATAGGACTTTCTGCAAAGCAGCTCTCTTGCATGCCTCCAGTTTGTCTGCTGTACCCCCCACATCCCTTATATGTACCATAAGTGTATCGTAATTTTTTCGTTTGCCTGACATTTTAGGATCATTAAAAATACTGTAAAAACAAGTTTACAATAGTGGTCACTTCAGTTATTCAGTACAAGATTTTAATTAGCTGAAGGAGAGGAACAAATATTTTAAACAAAACCAAACAAAGAATGATTGTAACGAACGTAAGCATCACTTAAATATACTGCTGTGTTATGAAAACAGGAAGTATGAATTATATGCATATTTACATGTTGTTTATATGTATTATATGGAATGTTTTGCGTCAAGTTACACAAAGTTAGAAGGAATAATCAATTATGGAAAAAATTAGGCCAGCAAAAGCCCTCTTTGACCAGCAAATGTTGCTGCAGCATTTTATGGGTTGCAGGTAAGGAAGGAATGCTTGTGCAATTGAATTCCCTGGGGAAACATGGGGGAATGAAGTTATACAAAAGAAAGCCCATTATATAAAGATATAAAACCCAACAGGCTGGCTTGTGAGTCCTAGAGGAAAAATGATTAAATTTAGGCAGTGAAGTACCTACGAGTATCAAAGACAGAGGAGTCAATCCAAGTCAACAGTACCAGAGAGAGATTTCAAATTGGTTTTAATTCTGGTGGACATAGAAAGAGATAAGAAGTCCTAGAGCATATCCAGATTACTCTAATTCCCACCATGATTTGATAGAACAAGTTTCAAGGCCCATTACCAACTCAGACACTTGAACAATCCCCCAGTCCCACAGCAAATAGTTTTACTGCCTGACTAGTCCAGAACCTCTCTGTCTTCTGAGTCTGGAAATTTTGTCACCAAAGTTTTCATCAAAACCAGAATATATTTTCATGGAAAAGTCATCCAACTGTTGTTTATGCATCTTACTTCTGCAGTACAGAAGATAGTTTCCTGGATAATAACATATACATTTCTGCAGTGTTGATGTTAAAGCTTTGAAAAGCATTCTTGCGTTTAGACTCTTCTTCTTCTCTTACAGGCGTTTTAAAGGGGGAAAAAAAGAAATGTTGTGAGGCTCTTTTATTTGAAGGAAACACAAAAGTAAAAAAATGTTTGGAAATTCATATTAATGTATGCTAATATTTTTATATGTTAATGTGCTTTCCCTATGGAAATGTCAGGGAAGATCTTATTTATAGGGCCCTGAATCCAGGATATAAATCCAGAGAGCATATCGTGATAAGAAGAAAGCAGTTCATAAAGACCTTTCAATCTCAGTTCTGCTGAGATGGCAACTGCTGATATGACACGTATAAAATAGATATGTCAGGCATCATTGCCCAGAGAACTCAGTTAAAATATTGTAGAAGGATCAGATATAAATTACTTAAATAAGTTTTTAATTCATTCTCTGTTTCTTTTCTTGATTTTTCTCCCCCCTCCCCCNAGGGTCAAATTCAGTGCTGAGAAAAATATAACATACACTAAATTCAGAATAATCATTCTCAGTTGTGTCAAAGTAGCTTTTATGACTACTAGAGAGCATGGGATCTCTGGCAGCAAGGAGAATAAATCCTGCACAAAGAGTTAATAGTGACAAAAGATTTTATTTTGGTATGATGAAGCAGGTATCTCCATGGCTGTATCACTGGAAGGAGATAAGGAAGAAAATTGAAAGCTCCGTATAAACTTCTGTTTCCTGTAATTTTGCCCGATTTCTTGTAGAACTTCGAAACTAATTGTCCTGTGCCATCAAAAATTAGAGAACTTTCCATCTTTTGAGCAGCTGAATTGCATTTTCAACGCTAATTAATGGAAAAAGATAAAATTTCCCCATCTGCAACTCAGTCTAAGGCAGTTTAGGTGTAGGACAAAATGTATGTGGGAAATGTATGAAACTAGGTCAGACTTTCACCGCTTGCTTACTAATACTTCAAAGAAGATTCACAGTCTCAAAAATTTCTAACCGTTTTACAATGTGTTGTCATATTTTCTTCCAGTAAGAGCAGAAATGCTGTTAAAGATAAGAAAAAATAGACGCATTTTCAAAGAATTTTCCTGATTTTGTAGAATGTTGTAATAAGGTTTGCTGGAATCTTTTTCAAAAACATTAATTGATGTTTTCCTGATTCATAAAAGTGATACCTATTGCTAGATATATCTTACATTCTTCATAGTGGTGGAGACAGCTATGTAATTTAAAAACAAAACTCAAGAAATCAGACTTCAGGTAAAAGGAAACATAAATAAAGGAGTCAAAATGTAGATTAAGCACAGTATTTATTTGATAAGAAATGGAACAAAAATATTATTAAAACTATTTGTTAATTTCCATTCAGTAAATAGGTTATGTATCATGTCTGTTGTTGAAAAAAACCCTAAATATAGCTTACCCTGAGGTGAGAATCCCAATTCTACAAGCCCTTAGTTTTCAATTTTATTACTTGTGTTCTCTCTAACGGGTTAAAAAAAAATTAGCACTGGAAAACCTGAGAACAGCTGGATGTAAAATAAATAAATGGGATATCGAAACATTTGAGGAAAGAAGCATGATTTACAGCTAATTATTATACAAGTTTGACTGACAAAGTAGGGATCAGGAGGTGATAACTTTCTGGTTTTGCACATACCCTCTGTCCCAGAACTGGCCTCTGCACTGAGCCCAGTTCATTCCCTTCTGACTGTTCTGGCTCCTTGAAGCTGATGTGACACCTGTGCAAAACAGATGAGCATCTACTTGCTGTGCAAATCTCTGATTATGGCACTGGTTTTTGGTGGCTGAGACATACTGCATGATGTAATACACTGATTTATAAAGGGACTAAGTAAATGCACTCGTCAGGGGTACCAAGCGTTAAGAAAGTCATACAGACAGCTTACTACTACGGCAACATAATGAAGTTCCCAATCTCAGGAAAAAGAATAAAAAAAAAAAGAGATTGCAAAGTCAGCAGGGAAGTACACATCAGTTTTACAGGCCTGTGTGGAACCAATTACTTGAAATTGATTCCTGACAAACATTGTGTCCTATATAATTTATAAATTTGTTTCCATAGCTTATCTACAATTTCAGATCTTTGCTTGTATACATTCACCATTTATGGGTTTTTTGCTATTCATCAGCCATTAGAGATCTTTCAATTTACATGTGTCAAGGATCTGAGAAATTAATAGAAAGTACAGATGAATCTAAGTTTTGCTCTTATATTTAAAATCACTATGTTAAATTGAATAGAGACAACTTTACATAAAAAACTGTATAGGTAGTCCAAGTCTGAATGAAATACTCCTTCACATCTAAACAGCAAAATGGATTTGGAGCAGCATCGATCTTTTGTACTGTACATGAATTCAAATTAAATGAAGAGGCTTCAAGTGAAGTTTAGAGGAAAAAGGAAAATATGCACAATGCAAGTTGGATAGCTTGAATATTGCTTTATAAATGAATTTGATTGTTCACACTTGCTTTAGATATTCTTAGATACTCTTTGTTCTCTTCTGCCTTACCTCTTTATTACTGAATTTCTTAATGTATTCAACTTCAGAGAACTTTTATGAGAATCAATCAATGGTCAAGTACGATTTCTGTTGTTCCTTCTTTTCCTGTGGAATAATATTTCAGAAATTGGTGTAAATTCTCTTATTTGGGGAATGTGGTCAACATTGGTTACTCTCATTGATTACATAGATTAGCATTAGAAAGTTTTATCCAACTCAGACCCAAAGAGTACTTTGTTTAAGACATCCTTCTGTAACACTGGATTTACACCTCATATATTTGAGTCAGCTGTTGTATTTCAGCACTGGTGTCTTTCAGATAGCTTCTGAAAGATTCTGACACTGTTATGTTTACATGTTGGAAGGATGTGGAAAACACATCTGAATTTTTCACGTTAACTGTGTTTCTATTAGAATTCACAAAACTTCTATGTAAGAATTTGAATATTATCTTTCGTTCCCTATTAGATTTCAGTTTGGCAGCATACATTATAGTTTGCTAAACTTGAGAAGTGCTACTTTAGATTTTCTGTATGTTCTGATTTACAGGTGGATCCATTTCAGTCAGTGGTAAGAATTAACTGTACAGTATAATATATCATTAAGATAATAATCCAGTGTCTCATGGTTCTTTAATAAGCACTGAATAAGAACAATAATATGATTAATAAAATTAATAATGTGAAGGCCAGCTAACGCAGAGTGCCTACACCTCACATATTAAACATTCAATTACTTCTCTTGGACAATGTAAGAATGGAAAACCCATTGAAGAAAATGTCTGCTATCATATGAACATGTGGAATAATTTGCATAATGGGAAAATATAGATAAGAATCACGTTGATTACCTGATAGCCAGATGTCCCCCAAAATCTTATCTAAGAAATGTTGCAAGTACTTTTTTGTCCACAGTGAGATATGATGGAGTTGATGTGGGCTTGGCTTTACCTCATTTAACTTTATAAGTGTAATTGTGGTGTATAAATTAGCAGTGTAATTACCATAGCTCCTTTCTAATATTACTTGAAAGGATTAGACTCTTCTACAAAGCAAGAATTTTGGGTAGTCTGTATCCTGCAAAGGAAAAAGGAGTGACAATCTGCTTAATGCAGATATTTCAGCCATGTACCTAAGCATAGATGGGAGGAAATCCGGATGTTCAACTGTGGAAAAATCTGTAAAATCTTCCCCTTACCTGTTATTTTATGTTCCTGTGTCAGCAGATTGTCAGCTTCAATAACTAGAGGTGAAAATATGCAATTTAAAAATTTAAACACAGAAGCCTACTGTGGTCAGGAAAGTCTAGGTCCATGAAAAATGCCATATTGACCACATGCCACTGAGGCGTGGAATAGAAGCTTTCACCTCCATAGGCAAAGGAGAAGAGATGTTAGGAAATGTTCAACTTATAAAAAAAATGAAGGTACAGAGATTGTTTCTAAAATGGAAGAAGACAAATGAAAAACAATATAGTAATGAAAAAAAGTACACTATATATGTTACAAATGAATCATATTTATTTTAGCAGAATCGTATTTAGTTACATGTACCAACTCTTTTTTAGGAATAGTTCAGCCTTAATTAAGAAAAGTGTCTTTTTCTTATCTTGAAAGAACATACTGTTTTATTGGTTTAATCATCTTTGAAATTACAAGAATTTAAATTACAGGAAATGAAACTGAGAGCTCACAGTAGATCAAATCACCAAATAGTCTGAAATTTGAAAAATCTTGCTCTGCCGTCCATGCAGTTCACCCATCTTGACAATCTTATGTACGAAGTGGTAGTAAGGCAATTTTGCTATGCAGAAAAGGAACTTTTATTTCTAGATTACTGTCTATAAATGAAATGTGGTAGCCATTAACTGGAGACTTACCGGTTTGGGAATACCAGCATATTTTTCTGTAGGTGAGAGGTAAACATTTTCAAATGCAAGCTGAAATGTCTGTCTTTTTTCCTGGTTTTAGAAAAGTTAAAAAAAACCCTGCGATTTAAGAAACACATGTATTTTTATCTGTTAAACTAAGTTTTACTTATGGTGAGTAAATAAATTAAAAGAGGTACAAGAAGTGAATATACAGAGATTAGCTAGACTGCTGGGTAATTGCAATTTGCTAGAATTTATGTTAAGTCTGATATACAAATCAGACTTCTAGAACACTCATCGCATAATAGTTGAAAATATCTAAATATATATATGCACAACCCCGTGCTCTGTGTTTGGACTGAATGAGGATAAATGTGGGAGACGTAATGCCTTAAATATAGACCTAGAGGAAAAATCTACTCTGGTCTGAATCGCAGCTTGTTGTCTCATTTGAGGAGTAAATGACACATACATTACAAGAGGTTGTTCTGAACTATTATATTATACTTATTCATTATGTGGTCATTTTCTCTGTTTTAAAATGATGCTAGCTTGCCTGTATCTTATTTAGTCTAAAAATTGTAGTCTTATCTTTCTTAGTTGTCCTTGTAAATGACAACAGGTAGCAGTGCATTATAGAAAATAATTAACACATTGAAAGTATATATAAATGAACTAATAGGCCTTTTTTTTTTGTATGCAGTGAAATATAATAGGTTTTTTTATTTTAGTATGAAGACCCTTCTGCTTCAAAATAATTACCAGAGGACCCCAGTAAGCTAGGCATATCACAAATATATGGGAAGACAGTCAGCTGGGATTTTTTCAATTAAATAATCACAATGTAGCATCTTTGACAGGAAAGTTTTTTTCAAAGCAGAATTTTTGGTAGAATCCAAATGATAGAATGCAACCCCAAAATAGCTAGTAGCCAGCACAGGAGATGTGAGAGAAATGGAAGAGCAGGGACTTGGTCATATGCAGCTGTGTTCCCTTGCCAGTAGCTACAGAATCATCTCTCTCTTTAAGTCAGAATGACATCATTTTAATCAGATAATATCTGTTTAGTCATCTGTTAAGAGGAATAGCTCCAATGTAAAAAAAAAAAAAAAGAAAAAGAAAGAAAAAAAAAAGGTGAAATCCTGTCATGTTCATGGGGGCAAGGTAACTACTAGAGATGATATATTCACAAAATCAAGTCTGAACTAAAACCAAGAAGTAAATATGGTACTCCTAGACTATTAGCAGTCCTGTGATATCATCTATGAAAGCTTCTAAAACCTTTCCAATCTGTTCATGCAAAAGTTTTTAAATCTTCTCTGAGATTTATAGGGCTTTCTGTTTTCTACCAAGGTCTAGATAAAAATATGTGATACTTTATACTTTCCTGTGGAACAACCATGAAATCTAATAAAGTCCTTTTTCAGTACATTAGAGCTCCCTGGGTGAGGTTCTCAGTCAGAAGATACATGTGGTGTGTGGGCCGATAGATACAGCAAAACACATTCATTTTATCGGCTGCTACTCCTGGTTTGAAATTTTGCTTCAAGGAGCTGCAACAATATGTGGAAAATGGAAGCAAAGGAAAGAGGTTCCTGAGAGGAATATGGGTTCCTGAGCAGGGTGCTGGTAGACAGATGTGTGTGTGCACAGCTCTGATGGAGCTGCACACAGGCACTCCTGGCCTAAACAGTGCTCTGTCAATAGGAAATAGTTAGCATGTGCAAGGAGTTAGTGTGCGAGGATTTGCAAGCTTGTAATGCAGGACAAATAAAACTATGTCTTATTGTGCTTTGCAAATGTCTTCTGATGTGCAGCTTTTTACATTTCCTCATTTCTGCTTGCTGTTTGGGTTCTACCACTTACCTGAACTGAAATGGAAAAATCTGTATTGCTGCCCCACTAGAAATAGAAACAGATAGCCTCAAAATTACAGAAATTTTCAGTGCAGTTTCTGAGGTATATGTATATACATACATATGCATACATAAATATATTATTAATAATATATAGGAATATAATATATAATACATATTATGTATAAATAAAGTTATATTAATCATTCATACTCTGCTGCCAAATTAGTTTTCTTCTATTGCTCTTGCCTGTAGGAGATGGGGGCTGCTCAAGAAACAATGCTTCATGCCTAACAAACTGCGTGTGCTTAGGTTTAAGCATAAAATAGCTTCTAGTACTTATGTAAGTGTCTTGGTGCATAAAGATGATAAAAAAAGCAGAGTTTATTCTCTTGTTAGATGATGCTAAGCCCCATTATATGGGGATATATAGGAGCCCAGAAATACGTCAGACAAAGCATGGGAAGTTCACTGCGTGTTAAATCCTTGCCTCATGAGAAATGGGAAATAAGGAGTCACCCACAGTGGAGAACAGTTGTAGAGGAAGAGCTTTCTGGCAGGTTAGGGATTAATGGCAACAATGCAATTTGTGGACATGTTGAGCAGAGTCCCGTAGTCTGCCAGGAGGGGAATTAAAAAATTCTGGGTGGATATACAATAATTAAAACCATTTTTTTTAATCTTAAAATGGTTCCTAGTTGTCTGGATTACTACAGTGCTTAATTGTGGTGAGAGATGAGCAAGTGCTTTTGAGGGTCATTCATGGTAGGTTTGGGAAGAGTATTTTTTGCTTGAAACAGTGTGGAAGATTAACTTTTTTTGGCTGTCAGGTACCCACCAAGCTGCTCTCTCATGCCTCCTCCTCAGCAAGGCAGGGGGAGAAATAAGGTGAAAAAGCTGTGGGCAAAAATAAGGACAGGAATATCGCTCACCAGTTACTGTCATAGGCAAAACAGACCTGACTTGAGGGAGATTAATTGAATTTGTTGCCAATTAATAACAGAGTAAGATAGTGAGAAACAAAAACAAAAATAAAAACACCTTCCCCCTACCTTTCCCTTCTTGCCAGGCTCAGCTTCACTCCAAACTCTTCTACCTCCTCCCCGACAAGTGGAGAAGGGGGATGGGGAACGAGAGCTGTGGTCAGTCCATAACCCTTCATCTCTGCCACCCCTTTTCTCCTCACGCTCTTCCCCTGCTCACAGGATACAGTCCTTCACAGTGTGGGTCCTTCCCACAGGCTGCAGTTCTTGAAGAATTGCTCCAGTGTGGGTCCTTTCCATAGGCTACTGTCCTTCAGGAACAGATTACACCAGCATGGGTCCCCTCTGGGTCTACAGTTCCTACCAGAAAAACCTGCTCCTGCACGGGTTTACCTCACAGTGCCTGCCAGGAGCCTGATCTGCCATGGGCTCTCCACAGGCTGCAGCTTCCTTTAAGGCATATCCACCTGCTCCAGCATTGGGTCCTCCACAGGCTGCAGTGTGGATATCTGCTCCAACGTGGTCCTCCGTGGGCTGCAGGGGGACAATCTTCTTCATCATGGTCTTCTTCACAGAATCTCTGCTCTGACATCTGGAGCACCTCTTCTGCCTCCTTCTTTTCTGACTTTGATTCTCCAGGTCTGTTTCTCACACATTTTTCTCACTGCTCTCTCACAGCTGCTATGCAGCATCACTGATGGGCTCAGCTTTGGGCAGTGTTGGGATGTCTTGGAGCTGGCTGGAACGGACTCTATTCGATATTGGGGTGACTCCTGTTGTCTTCTTACAGAAGCCACCCCCTGCAGCCCCCTCTCCCCCTAACCCTGCTACCAAAACCCTGCCACAACACCACAACCCAGAAGCATTATTTTCATACAAAAAACATTTTCAGCATTGGTTTAATTTGTTTGCAAAAATATTTTTGAAAAAAAAAAAAAAAGAAAAGTAGGATTCTAGTCACTATACTGATGCTGGATACGTCAGTTTGGCTCTGCAGGAATTTTGCCATTGAACCCAATGAGTGCAATCACTAGTCCAATATCTATTTTGGTTTAAAGTTTTGGTTTTTGGAAATCAATCCCTGCAAAAGATAATGTGCATACTTTTGAAACTGCACTTCAAGGTAACCAGTTTCTCTTTACTGTAGCTGCTTCACAATTAATATTAAGAATACTCAGGATGATCACATAATACATATTGATCTATTACTGGTGCATAATTTATATGTCAAATATAGAATGAGTTATATTATTTTAGCATTTCTCAACTACCATTCACATAGTATCTACTCAAGCTCAAATATTCTTAGTTGAAACTTCAGTAGCAGAAAAGTTACCTTCTTATTTTTTCAGTTTTATATTGTTTTAGAATTCTTTATCATGTTTAAAATGTTTAATTGTAAAAGGAAGAAATGAAGTATTACATTGGAAGAACACAATCAGCTTGAAAATTTAATGATTTGGAATTACTGTGCATGCTTCGAAGGATAATAGTCCTTAAACGAGTCTGCCTAATCTTTCTTGCCAAACCGTTAAAGATGGAAATCATTGGTTTACATATTCAAGTGATTATGAAAGAGATCAAAACTCAGCCTATTCACTAATGGAAAACACTAAGTTAAATTCCTTTTGGCTGACATCCCATCTTGATCTCAGTGGAAGGCCCTGAAAACAAAAGCAATTTAAAAGAACAGGAACAACTTAAAGAGCAACAATCCACAGCCTTCTATTTTGAGAAACATCAAATTTTCATTGTATTCTTTCTTATTTATATTAAAATTGAAGTATAATGCAAAAAATATACTACAATAGAAGCAGAATTATTTTTTTTAAATCAGCTAGTGAGTCTTTTTATTAGGGCTCTTTTTACATAATCTAGTAAAGGATTAGAAAAAGTAAATCTTTTAGAAATAATAACGTAGGCAAGTGTGGAGAAGGAAACAAATACAGGGGAAAAAAAGGGCCTGTGTTCCACAATACTGCTCGTACATTGCAGAGTTCATGACACAGAAAAGAACCAGAGAAGCTACTGACTTTGTTTGGGCTGATCATGTGTCTAATACTGAGAATGAGCTTATTCTGTACTTCACTGAATTGAGCCTGGAGTATTTTTATTATAGGCTGTACCTTATTGTAAAAATACTGTTTGCAATCATCATAATAAAAGTAATATGAATAGATGCTATAGACATGTTTAGTGTCTCCCCTTCTACTTTTCTTTTCTCTTTCAAAATATTTTACTCACCACACTTGTGGGGAGAAATTACATGTATGAGAGCTGAGAAATTGTTTGGTTTAACTGCAGACAGTATACGCTCAAAGTTCTAAACCACTTGATTTAAAGAAGCTGGCTTTCATTTCTGTTTAGAAGATATAAGATAAAACAAAGGAAGACTTGCAAAAAGGGTGTGACTGTTGCCTTACTAGACTGAATCTGCTGTCGCAAGGTCATCAGTCCAGATTTGTCTTAATCTTCTCTTGAAAGCGTACTCCACAAATCTGAACTGTCAAATCAAAAAAAAACTGTCATGATCCTGAGGGATTCGTGCCAGACGAGGACCCTAATCAGGACCCTGAATTTTAGGAAAGCAAACCTCCAGCTCTTCAAGGAGTTAGTCAATAGGACCCCTTGTGAAATGGTCCTCAGGGACAAGGGATCAGAACAGAGCTGGCAGATCTTCAAGGATGCTTTCCATAGAGCACAAAAGCTCTCAATCCCCAGGTGTAAGAAATCAAGTAAGAAGGGGAGGAGACTGGCATGGCTGAGCTGGGACCTGCTGGTCAAACTAAAAGGCAAGAAGGAAATGCACAGGCAGTTCAAGCAGGATCAGGTGTCCTGGGGAGAGTATAGGGATGCTGCCCGGGTAGGTAGGGATGAGGTCAGGAAGGCCAAGGCGCGGATGGAGCTGAACTTGGCAAGGGATGCTAAATATAACAAGAAGGGCTTCTACAGGTATGTCAACCAGAAAAGGAAGGTCAAAGAATGCATGCCCTCCCTGGTGACTGAGAATGGCAAACTGGGAACAACAGATGAGGAAAAGGCTGAGGTTCTGAACATTTTTTTTGCCTCAGTCTTTACTGCCAGCCTCTCTCCTCACACCTCCCAGGTTGAAGGACTGCAAGACGGGGACCTGCGGGACGAAGTCCCTCCCACTGTAAGTGAAGACAAGGTTGGTGACCACCTGAGGAACCTGAATATACACAAGTCTATGGGACCTGATGAGGTGCACCCCCGAGTCCTGAGGGAATTGATTGATGTAGTTGCCAAGCCACTCTCCATGATAGTTGAAAAGTCATGGCAGTCAGGTGAAGTCCCTGGCGACTGGAAAAAGGGAAACATGGCACCCATTTTTAAAAAGGGTAGAAAGCAGCATCCGAGAACTACTGACCTGTTAGCCTCACCTCTGCCTGGGAAGATCATGGAACAAGTCCTCCTAGAAGCTATGCTAAAGCACATGGAGGACAGGGAGGTGATTTGAGACAGCCAGCATGGCTTTACTAAGGGCAAGTCCTGCCTGACCAACCTCGTGACTTTCTACAATGGAGTCACTGCATCAGTGGACAAGGGAAGAGCAGTGGATATCATCTATCTGGATTTCTGCAAGGCCTTTGACATGGTCCCCCACATCATCCTTCCCTCTGAGTTGGAGAGATACGGATTTGATGGGTGGACTGCTCAGTGGATAAGGAACTGGATGAATGGTCGCATCCAGAGGGTGGTGGTCAATGGCTCGATGTCCAGATGGAGAGGGGTGGCAAGTGGTGTTCCTCAGGGATCCGTACTGGGACCGGTGCTGTTCAACATCTTCATCAATGACATAGACAGTGGGATCAAGTGCACCCTTCAGCAAGTTTGCAGATGACACTAAGCTGAGTGGTGCAGTTGACATGCTAGAGGGACGGGATGTCATCCTGGATGATCTAGAGAGATGGGCCCGAGCAAACCTCATGAAGTTCAACAAGGCCAAGTGCAAACTCCTACACTTGGGTCGGGACAACCCTCATTATCAATACAAGCTGGGGGATGACGTGATAGAGAGCATTCCTGCGGAAAAGGACTTGGGGGTACTGGTGGATGAAAAGCTGGACGTGAGCCAACAATGTACACTTGCAGCCCAGAAGGCCAATCGCATCCTGGGCTGCATCAAAAGAACCATGGCCAGCAGATCCAGAGAGGTGATTCTTCCCCTCTACTCTGCTCTGGTGAGACCCCACCTGGAGTACTGTGTCCAGCTGTGGAGCCCTCAGCACAAGAAGAACGTGGACCTGTTGGAACGGGTCCAGAGGAGGGCCACGAAGATGATCCGAGGGATGGAGCACCTCTCCTATGAAGACAGGCTGAGAGAGCTGGGGTTGTTCAGCCTGCAGAAGAGAAGGCTCTGGGAACACCTTACAGTGGCCTTCCAGTACCTGAAGGGGGACTATAAGAAAGCTGGGGAGGGGTTGTTTGCAAGGGCATGTAGCGATAGGACGAGGGGTAATGGTTTTAAACTAGAGCAGGGTAGGTTTAGATTAGACATTAGGAAGAAGGTCTTTACAATGAGGGTGGTGAAACACTGGAACAGGTTGCCCAGAGAGGTGGTGGAGATCCCATCCCTGGAGACATTCAAGGCCAGGCTTGATGAGGCCCTGAGCAACCTGATCTAGTTAAAGATGTCCCTGTTTACTGCAGGGGAATTAGACTAGATGACTTTCAAAGGTCCCTTCCAACCCAACATATTCTATCATTCTATGATTCTACGAAATGACATTCCTCAGCCCCACGTCCCTGAGCTTTGGGGTTTGTGTTCCTGCAAAGTGAGAGAATTTGTGTCTTGGTGGGACCTCAGGTGCCAGACACTTCTGAAATATCACAAACACCTCACTGTCAATGTTTTCTGAAGTTCCAAATACCCTTAAAACTCAACCCTGCAAAGAACTGAATCATAGAACAAATGAGTCTTTTGCACAAACATTGCCTAGAAGGGCTAGTTTCACTGTCAGTGTAGGTTAATTATTGATTCTGTCAGTGGAAAAGGAATAGCTATGGATGTCGTCTACCTGGACTTCTGTAAGGCCTTTGGTACTGTCCCCTACAACATTCTTACCACTAAATTGGAGAAATATAGATTTGATGGGTGGACGGTTGGATGGAAAAGGAGTTGGCTGTGTGTCTGTGTCCAAGGAGTTACAGTCAATGGCTCAATGTCCAAGTGGAAACCAGTAACGACTGATGTCCAAATGTCTCACAGGGGTCTGTACTGGCATCAATAGTATTTAATATCTCCACAACATTGACAGTGGGAATGAGTGCACCCTCAGCAAGTTTGCGGATGACACCAAGCTATGTGGTGCAGTTGATTCACTAGAGGGAAAGGATGCCAGAAGGACCTGGACAGGCTTGAGAAGTGGGCCCATGCAGTTCAACAAGCCAAGTGCAAGGTTCTGCATGTCAGTCAGTGCAATCCCACGCACAAATACAGGCTGGGACAAGAAAGGATTGAGAGCAGCCCTGTATCAAGACAGACTGAGGGACGAACAGGAGAGCAGCCTGTGGAGAAGGACTTGGGGATCAACATGAGCCAGCAATGTGTGGCTGGCAACATGCACTTGCAGTCCAGAAAGCCAACCAAATCCTGGGCTGCATAAAAAGAAGCGTGGCCAGCAGGTTGAGGGAGGTGATTCTCCCTCTCTATTCTGCTCTAGTGAGATCCCGCTTGGAGTGTTGTGCCTGGCTCTGGAATCCGCAGTCCAAGAAAGACATGGACATGGTGGAGCGAGTTCAGAGAAGGGCCATGAAAATGATCAGAGGATGCAAAACCTCTCCTATGAAGACAGGCTTAGAGAATTTGAGCTGTTCAGCCTGGAGAAGAGAAGGCTCTGGGGAGACCTTATTGCAGGTTTCAATATACAAAAAGGGTTTGAAGAAAAAACAACAAGAGACATTTTACCAAGGCCTACAGTGACAGGACAAGAGGGAATGGTTTTAAACTGAATTTCAGATTGGACATAAGGAAGAAATGTTTTATGATGAACGTGGTGAGACACTGGAACAGACTGCCCAGAGAAGTTGTGAATATTCCATCATTGGCAGTTTTCAAGGTCAAATCAGATGGGGCTTTGAGCAACCTGATCTAGTGAAAGATGTCCCTGCCCATGTCAAGGGGGTTGTGCTAGATGATCTTTGAAGTTCCCTTCCAACCCAAACCATTCTATGATTCTATGATTAATTACTTACTGTGCATACATTCAGAGTTTTCAGTTGTGGTGGCACGTGCAATTAAGATAGAGAGGGAAAGCGCAGTGAACATATTAATATAGCATTGGTTTAGATTCATTGCCACCCTACCCACCCTGCTGGACCTAATCTCAGGATGGAAAAGAAAAGCTAAGGGCAGAATTGTGCAAGAATACCTTGCTGTGCTTAACACTTCACCTTTCGTATGGCTAAAAGCGAGTATTTTTATTTATGGGATGACCTTTTTAAATTTAACAAGGTTGCACCAATGTAAATGAGAGCCAAATTTGAATCAATATTGTAAGTTCAGTTTAAAACAAAAGGCTCAAAGAACATGTTGCTTTATCCTGTGACTGCCTGCGTGTGCTGGCTTAGGAAAGAAGTTTCTGATGTGTGTTAGGTAGACTGAGGCATTTTTATCTATGTCCCACAGTGAATTCTAATGAGGCATTCTGCACACATAGGGCCTGATTTTTATTTGTGCATCATCCCTGTTAATAACAGCATCTAATTAAGACATCCATTAAAAGTCCATAATGTTAATTTAATGGAAAAATTCCAATAGAACTCCATTAGGCTCTCCCTGTTAGTTTAACATTACACAACTTTAACAAATGCCTTAATTAGATGTTACTGAAAAGAATACTATACAACTAAAATTGGCCATTATTTAAAATGGAGAGTAGTGTTCCTGAGCACTAGTGCTTCAATTGTCATGAATTATAGATGCCTGGGATATCTGTAAGGTTTCTGTGATTGGTTGTCATATGGCTTGGCTGGCAAACTGGATTTATTTCTGAGTGAAGAGAAATACATGAATTCTTAGAAAATAAATTTAGCATGTATGAGGGTATATTTACTTGAAAAAAATCAGGTTTTAGTTCTCTGGTGAAAAATAAGATTTATTTATTAATAAAATTGCCTACATCTGATGTCACATTTAGTCAGCTTTTAAACTACCATACAGCTCTGAGCTACCAAAATATATTAGTAAATTAAGGTATTGTTTATGCTGATATTGAGGTTAGGCATTTGTAATACCTGAAGGTGGTTCAATATGTCCAGATATATTCGTAGGGGTGGAAAAGTAAAAATTTTTCTTTTTTCTATTTTAATTTTAATTTTCTTTTTTCCATTACTGAAACCATCAGAGTGTTTTAATTGGGTATACACCATCATATTACGAGGAAGTAGGAATATAGGATAACATAAGAAGAAAATATTTTTTTTAAAAAGGAAAATATTGCAAAAGATACGTAGAATTGTAAAAAAAAATTAAGACGAAACAGAGGGAAG